>CAKNWT010295038.1:1666-14676 GCA_932066315.1 Andricus coriarius | reverse complement strand
GAACCTGACGTTATGAAGGTAATTAGACCTCGGATTCATATTCAGCGACCCCAAAAACATATGTAAAAGGTTTTTGAAGTTCATTGCACGGCTTTTCCTGAATTTGACCTTGAAATGACCTTGAACCTGACGTTATGGAGGTAATTAGACCTCGGATTCATATTCAGCGACCTTAAAAACATATGTAAAAGGTTTTTGAAGTTCATTGCACGGCTTTTCCTGTATTTGACCTTGAAATGACATTGAACCTGACGTGATGGAGGTAAATAGACCTCGGATTCATATTCAGCGCGTCAAAATACATAAGGATAAAGTGGTCTTGTCAAATAGTCATCACCTTTTTTTTTTTTTGTAAACCAGTGTAATTTGTGGTTGATTCTGAGCGAATCTATTCAGATTATTACATTTTCGAAGTAGAAACATTTAAAAAATGGAAAAAGAGCTGATTTGGTTGTTCAAAAATTTGGACCTCAGCATGTATGTGCAGTCGTTCGAAAGTTAGTAAATTTTTAGATTGTGCATTTCTTTATGCACGCGGTGTACAAATTGTATGATTTCTTCATTGCTATAATGTTGTTTCCGCTATTCCCGTACAATAGAACTCGCATGCATTTATCTTTTATGATCGTTGTTCTTTGTTTTCAGAGAACAATATGTGATTGGCGATTTGGCGATTTTGTTAGATTAATTGGAGTCCGTAAGTTAAAAAAAAAAACATTTCGTCACCGCGAAAGTCGCCGCGTAATCGAAAATTGGATTACGGCGAATTTTAATAGATTATCGAAAATTTTCGCGTGATAAATAAATAATAAGATAACGTAGTGTATGCGAATCTAGAAAATTTTTCCGGGCTCCAATCATATTTGGAAAAAGACGAAATACTCTCCAATGAGAGGATTAGGGGAAACCACCCTACAGTAGATAGCAAAAAATTCAACAGCGTTTTAATTGCGTCAGTTTCCAAAAATAAAGAAAAGTTATCGTTTTTAAATAAAGCTTACATATTTAATTGAGTATTCTTATAGAAGAAAATATCACGAAATTAATCAATTAGCTGTATTAAACATTTTTATTAGACTTGGTCAAGGGTACGATTTTGACACCTCTGTCCATCAATAGATAATCGTTTCTGGTATTGCTCCTGGGCATGATAAAATACTCGATTCTCGATAATTATAATTTACATTAGTATACTTACAATTAAAATCAGTTTATTGAGTAAATAATTGTTTAAACTATGATTACTTAACAAAAATCACAAAAGTTTAAATTATTGACATTTTTTTATCTCTGACATTCCGTGAGATTGGTACGATTGGTACGAGATGTTTAATCTTCATTCCATTTAACCTGACTTGCGATGACAGAAAAGTACACAATTTTTACATAACTACATCCAAAAAATGATATCTTTTCCGAAAGACTCCTTAAAACACAACTAAATATTATGTGATTTTTAATAACTAATCATTTATACTACTTGCTTCGTTTGTTATTTACAATAAATTAAATTTAAGGACGTCACGAATCAAAATAAACAAACACAACTTTTAATTTAAAAGAACTGCGAGACAGTCGCAGAGCTGCCAATTTTGATAGCGAAATTTTTCGTAATTTTGCGATTATCTACTGTTAGTTATCTACTGTTGGAAAATGCAATGCCCGATAAAAATTTCTCAAATATTTATAAATATTAAAGAAAGAACGCTTGGTATCAATAAATATTGTTCATTACACTTCAAGCTTTGATTCTAATGTATGAACATGCCATAAAAATGTTTCATTAAGTTAAAAAGTATGAATGAAGAGGCGACATTTTTTTTCAGGTTAAAAATTAATTTTTTGCTCTCACATATTAATTAATTATAAAATTTCAATGAAACTTCGTCAGAAAATACAGCATCTTTGCTGAAATGATATACTAACAAAAGTAAAGAACTTTTTTTTTTATTTTCCAGTCAATTAAGATTATCTACTGTAAATCATTATCTACTGTAGGGTGGTTTCCCCTACATTTAAATCGGATTGGATGATCAGTTTCTATTTAAACGATTTTTTTAACAATGTAATTATTTATTATTAAAATTTGTTATAAAATAATTTTAAGCATCCCTGAGCAAGAATAAAACTTGTTTGCCTTTTGCAGTGTTTTTCATAGTATAAACCATCTGCAACTTACAGCGCGTTACAGATAAATGATTTTTTAACAAAATGGATATAGGTAAATGCACAGTTATACGACAGAATGTATTGCTTAGAAAATGTTTAAGCTTGTACATTATCTGTATCGAGGTTAGATCTCTTGGAAGCAAAAATAAATTTTCTGATCAAATGAAAATTTCTCTCTGTGAATTTTTGTTAAAAAATTGCTGTTTTTAAGAGGAAAAATTGTCTAGATATTTAATTTGTTAATAAAGAATCATCCAGGCTAAACAGTGTCATAATTTTTCCTGAAACTCTTGCAAAGCCTATATCTACCACTAATAAAAAATTTTATTCTTCATAAACTCTGTTGCTTCATTGCTTATAACAATTTTGATGAATAAAAACCCTCAATGACCAGAATTGATTAAAAAAAACAAAAATAATCATTTATTGAATTATTTTATAATATATATGTAATAATTACAATTCTAGTCTTATTTTGTAGGACTATTCAAAAGTAAAAATTTGTTTTTCACACTTTTGTTTCGTATCTCGCGTCGCTTGGCTGAAAACTAAAATTTTCGATTTGAAAATAGCAATTTCGATGTTTAAAAGAAGAACCGTGAGTTTTTGCAGCAAAAGATTACAGATTATTTTAGAGGTCTTCTTAAAAGCAACAATTTATTTTTTTCTGGCCATTTTTCTAATGTCGCATATTTTGGCCGGAAAATATAATTTTTTATTTTTGGGAAAGTGTTATCACGATTACAACACAAACTTTACGCCTTATCAACAAATAGAGAATAGTAAATTGATTTACCTTTTTTAGATGAATAATTTCTCCCTTTAACATTTTTTCGTATTTTTCATAGTTTTTCAGGAAAATGAAATTTTTTATTGCTTTGAAAGCATTATCACAAATAAAACAAAAACTATACGTCTTATCAAAAAATAAATTCAAAGAAATTTCTTGATCTTAGTAAAATTAATAATTTTTCTATTTGACATTATTTCGCTTCTCGAATAGTTTTTCTGGAAAATGAAACTTTTTATTTTTTTTTATAAGCTTTATCAGGATTAAAAAAAAATAAAAATTCGGCTTACCAAAAAATGGTTTAAGTAAATTTGTAGATCTTTTTGGGATGAGCAATTTTTTTCCTTAAATTTTTTTTGTATCTTGTGTAGTTTTGCTGGAAGAGAGAATTATTGATAGCATTTTCGATGTATAAAATCAGAACTTTTTCTGAAACAGTGGGTCTCTAAACTTTCTGATAAAACCCCCTGATGCAATCCCCTTTTGATAAAAGTCGACAAAGTCAAATTTCACATAAAGCTAATACCTTCTCATTAGGATGACAATGTGAAAAATAGTTTGCCTAATTTTTAACCATATGGTTTTTAAGAACAAATATTTATATACCTAATGACATTTTCTATACTTATATAAAAAGAGTTACAAATCGTTGAAATTCATGATAGCAGAAAAAACCCAAAATGTTTTTTACATAATCTGAATTCCTTACTCTAGAAATTCTAAACCTTTAGTTGCTACTCTGTAAATTGCTAAGTATAACTTTATGACATTGTTCTTTATTTCAACGAAAATTCTAAAAGCAAAGGATACTGTTTATGCTAATTGATAACTTAACATATTATTAGGTACTATACCTTTCAATATTATAGCTGGCTTTGGGCTGCGTAATACAAACAACTTACTTTCTCTAAATTGTATGCCCATATATGTAAATATGAGAATTACAATAGCATGTTCATATTGTATAATCATTGTTCAAGAAATTCCTCACAAAACAGTTTGCTCCATTTGAAGAAAATGAGAATTATCATTGCTGCTCTTTTCATTGCCCTGGTGGTGTTTCCTCATTGCATTGGCAATATATAATAATAGATATATATGATTTTAAGTGCATTGTTAATTGTAGCTTGGCTGTCGAATGCCAGTGATTATTTCCTATTCGAAATTGTGCAGATTGAAAATATCTATGGCGAAAACTTTAAGAATAAGATATATTTATTCCTTCAATGAGTTATTCTTCATATTAAGATCACATTGGATATCACATGTAATATCTTTGCAAATATGTATTGAAATCTTTTGAAATTTAGTAAAGTCATTCATTTTTATAACATTGGCAATAAGCATAAGTGTTAAGAGAGGATACTGATTACACAAGACAGCATAGGTCCGGTTGTTTAAATCAAGAAATCGTTTTCCGTAGTTTTTCATGCGATGAATCTGAATGTAGCTGCCAAAATTGTATATCAGGTCAGGATTTCGAGAAAAATGGGGTTCCAACAGCTCAAAATCACTTTTTCGGCCTTTTTTGAAAATTCGTACCGGATGAATCCGAAGTGCTAGAGATTTTGACAAGTAATCAAATTGTGGCCCCGTTTGCATGCACACACCCCTATAAAAATTTGTGTCAGACGACTAATTAAGCCGGTTGTTGAAGATTGCGGAATTTTTAAATAAAATACAAGGTTCAAGCTTCAATTTGACTAATGTCGACATTTTTAGCCTGACGTGATAGTGAATTTTTGTTGTCAGATTCAGATTATGGGCGTGAAAAAATTACAGATAATAATTTCTCATTCTTAATGAATTGTAAAAAAAATTAAAAAATCAGGCTTGTGTTATTTTACGCGAAAAATTGAGCCCACTTGCAAATTGCTAAGTTTGCAAAAGAATTTCAGAAACAAAGGGCAATAGAAGAAAAACATTGCCTGTTGCATTCAGAAGTGGGTCTAAAAAACTAGTAACCTTTTATATAGATTTTTATTTAATCGCATTTTAACATGAGAGAATTTTAATTTAGAGAGTTTCTCACAATTTTTTCTGGAACATACGATTACGATTTAATGAGTTTTTCATGATTATTTTTGTTACTTTAACTAATATTAATGTAATTCTTTGATGAATAAGTCTAACAAGGAAGGTACTCCAGGTGTCCCACGCCAATTTGATTCTCCCTGATATATGTTGTAGTACTTGAAAAACTAAACGCAAACTTTTTTGTTTATCTGCGGAAAACTCTTTAAGGGAGTGAAACAGCCCCTCAAAGATAGGGGTCACAAGTATCGATTGTACGGTTTTGTGTATAAAAATAAAATTGATTTCGACCAAATTTACTGGAAAAGTTTTCTCGTGATAAAAGATGAATAACGTAATTTTCTTAAAGAAATAAATGAAGGGGGTAAACCACCGCTACATATTTTTAGAGTTGCGCTAAAAATTGTGAAATTGACAGGAAAATTGTTTAAAAATATATATTTTGCACTTGAAGCAAAAAAAATGTTCAAGTTTTTCACACAAAAAAAATTGGAAAAAAATTAATGGGGGTAGCTACCCCTCAACACATTTGATTTTGTGTCTATGATAATATATACTTTCTATACACAGAAGAAATTGGGCAATTAGTTTTATAACGAAGGAAGTAAAAAAGAGTCCATCCAACATGAATACAAAAATTTCACGGGGGTAAGCTACCCCTGCATATTTTTAAATGTGCTGAAAATTGCTAAATTCATAGGAGGAAAATAAAAAATATATATATTTTGCAATTGAGCCAGAAATAAAGTTGACGCGTTTCGCCAAAAAAATTGTTAACAAAATTAATGGGGGTAGCTACACCTAAACACTTTTTGGTAGGTATCTATGATAATATATACTTTCCATACAGAAAAAAATTGGGAAATTAGTTTCGTAACGAAGGAAGTAAAATAGAGTACATCCAAAATAAATAAAAAAATTACGCGGGGTTAAACTACCCCTACATATTTTTAAATGTGCTGAAAATGGCTAAATTCATAGGAGAAAAATAAAAAATAAATATGTTTTGCACTTGAGACAAAAATAAAGTTGACGTGTTTCGCCACAAAAATTTTTTGTATAAAAATTAATGGGGGTAGCTTTTTAGTTTGTGTCTGTGATGATATATACTTTCCATACACAACAAATATTGGGAAATTAGTTTCATAACGAAGGAAGTAAAATAAAGTCCATCCAACATGAATACAAAAATTAGGCGGGGGTCAACCACCCCCAAAATTATGTATAAAATTGCAAAATAAGTGTAAAATCGAGCGAAAAACCCATAAGAAAATACGTGTTGCACATAAAAAAGAGGACGAAGGTATTTATGTATTTTTAAGAAAAAAAGAGCATTGAAGAGGGTAGCTACCCCTAAACTATTTTTATAAAAAAAAACATTAAAATCATTGAAAAGTATACATATTTTATAAACGAAAATAGTACGTTCAGGTCAAATTTACAATCTTTTGAGTTCTAGACAGTATATCGAAGAAGAGAGATTGATCAGCAGCCTGGGTCAGAGAAGTGTTGGGGAACGAACATGTTATATAAATAAATAACACGAAAATTCCAGATCAATAACAAAAATCTCTACCTCCTTCCCAGTACTACTATTTTTCAACCAGGCGAGTCACGCCTACCCTCAAAGGGAAATGGCTTAATGGTATAATAATAATAATATTCTTCAAGCTTTAAACAATAATATTTTGAACCTAATATATCACCATGTGTTTGACAAGGATCACCGATGCTAAAGTCCACCGGAGTTTCGAATTGACCTGGTTTTTCTACCAATATATCCGCTTTTGTACAATGAATATTTAAAATATTAGTATGTCGTGGCGAGGTTAATTGATTATGTACCAAAGACTGAAGCTTAATAATATTGTTCCTGATATGTAAATTGATATCGCAATTCATCAAAATAATGGAATCAAAAAAGTGACGCACATAATTTTGTCAAACTCTAAACTCAAATACATCTAAAGATTGAATTTTCCCTGTTGTTCCTGTTGAAATAATTTTAAGATTTACAATTTTATCGGAGGGTGTTGTTTTTTCTACTACAGTTGGGCAATGGCCAGTCCATGAGTCAAGGAGTAAAACGCTATTTGATCCTACATTTGGAAAATAAATTTCCTCCAACCAAGTCTTGAAGTGATCTGCGAATAATTAAACCAATTATCATTGCTTTCATACAATTTTGAATAGAAGTAGATAATGTAATGTTACCTGAGGTAAATTTTCCCGATTTTGAAGCATCTACGTACAAATTACTCGGCTCAAATAATGTCCTATCTAAAATTGGTCAAAATTTTCCGCTCGGTTATTTTAGAACTAGAAATAAAGGTGAAGGAAGTTTCCCTTCAGCAGATATTAGTGTTTGGATAGTGTAACTGTGGGTCGTGGACAAAATAGACTGGACAATACACTCCACCTTTTTTTCTCCTTCAACAGCCAAAGTTCTCCCGGAATGAATTTCCAATCGAAAACGACTTTGATCCGAATTATAAACATTCTGTACTCGAACATTTGCTATCTGTTGCTTCACACAGGCTTCGCACAATTCATCTGCCTTAATTTTTAACTCATCGACCTTTTCCACAGTCTTTCTAGTATCAAAATGGTTTATTTCTTTGGAAACTATTCTGCGTATGTCTTTATCGTGAACAATTAGCCCGTTATCAACTGCTTTTTTGAACTTTTCTAATGTAATGTCAGATATCCTAGCGACTTTTTCTCTATAAGTACCGCCTTTATGGAGAGTATGGGCCCAACGAATTAATTGTTTTACTGACAGAACTTTTCTGAATTTGTGATGTACACTCTCAAGACTAAAATTTTTCTTCGCTCCACTTCTCTAGTATTCAACTGCTTTTAATTTATAGTCGTATGATGGTTCTTCCTTATCCTTTGTGCATCTGCATTTTTAAAACGTTCTTGAAAATCTAAGGAATCTTCAATCATCATCTCCACCCCGTTAAATTCTTCCATGGCATCCAACAAAATTGCTTTAAAATTACCCTTCAATTCAATTTCCTTAACGTTTTTCGGAATTTTTTTTATATTTGATGTTTGGAATGTAGCAAGTAGTAGATTTATAACATCCAAAGGATTCGCCTTCATTTCCAAACCTGTAGAAAGTTTGAAAAGTTTTGATTAAAAGCAACAGTGAATCTTAAAATATAAGTGAAAAATCGAAATTAAATTGTAATACGTATACATTTGGACACGTTCAAACAATTTATATATTTTTTAAAGATTTTTTCATATCAGGATACAACTGAAATAAATTCAACAGAAAATCCAAATTTTCCCTTGTCAAACATATGTTATCGGTTTTTCATAGCCATGGTTAACGATTGTAAATTCACTCGGAAAAAACGGAGAAATTGTTGAAAAATCCAGTAGCAGAAACGAAAAACTTGCAAAAGAATAAGTCTATTAAATATACTTTTTCAAAAGTATTTTTACGGCATTAAAGTTAATTTTAATGTAGATAAAAGCGGTTCGTTTTTTTGTCGCAAGGGAAAAGTTCAAATCGTCCATAGATTACTTTGTACTGTTTTATTTAATGAACAAACAATATCCCACGGTGATCGTCTGAGGCCTTTAGGTTTGTCTTGACTGACGAAACATGGTGAGTAGGCTATTCTATTGTTTTCGACCCGTAGAATCCGAAAATGAAGGTCCCAAAATCGTAGCTGCTTCCCTTTCCAAGATATAGTCGAAACATCATTTTTTATTATTTTTATTAAAAACGATGCATTCAACTGGGAAAATAAAGTTTACTGTGTAATTTTGACACAAATAGTAATCATTGCTATTAAATAATAATATATTCAATGAATATTGTTTAGAAACTAGGTAAATGTACGTGATTGCCAACGGACATGTATTATAAATTATCTATCTGACTATCTTTTTTCTATATTACAAACTATTTTATACACTGATATATTATAAACTATCAGTAATAATAATAATGAAACTGTCGAAGTTGTTGAGCGATATGTATCAAAGCGAGATTTTAGAATTTGAGACTGGACACAATAATGATAAAAAGAAATTGCCTATTGTTTTTGCAAATACTGAAGAATTATTAAATCATGTAGTAGAAAAGCGAAATAATATCGGCGATTACCGTGTTGAAATTATGGCTGATGGTGGGCAAGGCTTTTTAAAAATTTGCATGTCTATGACAGCTGATGTATCAACAGATCCTCCATTGGAAAAAAAGAAAAAAAGTAGTTTATCACGAAACAAACACCACAAATAACTGAAATAGTGTAAAAAAAATAATGATAGTTTGTATTGGGCCAGAGATAAAAGAATCATATGCAAATATTAAAATTCTATTTGATTTTATAAAAATTAATAATATTTTATTTAAATTTGCGTCAGATTTCAAAGTGTTAATAGTGGTGAATGGTCAACAAACAGCGATAGCGACATTTCCGTGTCCTCATTGTTTTTATAGTTTATCAGACACGAAAGACAATAAAGAAGCAATTTATAATACTGATAGAGACAAACATTATGAATCGAAAACATATGGAGATTTGAAAAAAGATAATCAGAAGTATGTTTGTTTAGGTCGTTAAACTAAATTCTCAAAGGATTGTCACAGTACAATAAATGAGCCACTGTTTGTAGAGAAAGATAATATATGTGAACTAGAAAAATGCATTATACCCGAGCTGCATATTCTACAAGGGTTTGTCAATCAACTTTTTTGGGACGGTCCAGTACCGTTACTTGGACGAGAAAGAACACTACATAGGCCTATGAAACTGAAAGTAGTATCCAAAAATGATTCTGGTGAAATATTTGAAGGAAATGCTTGCAGAAAATTGCTGAAAGAACCCGATGAATTACTGGATCCTAATATTTGTAGAGATGTAGGTAACTTGTTTTGATACCTTACGTAAGTGAATTTAAGGCGATGAACAAAATATTTGTTTTCTGCTTTTCTACAAGAAAAATTGACAATATTAATCACCTAGACAATGTGCTTAAAGAACTAGCAAAGGCCGTAATGGCAACAGATATCTCGATCACATTGAAACTACATGTTTTCTTCGAGCATCTTAAAGATTATTTAACATTTTTTGAACATTTAGAAGGCTTAGGACTATGGGCAGAACAAGCTAGACAATCGGTACACAGCGAATTTTCACGATTTTAGGAGAAAAATAAATTTGTTTAGTGATTCCTCTTACCCACAAAGACTGAAAGATGCTGTTGTAGAATTCTCCTCTTTTCATTTATAAAACACTCAATTATACAATTGTAATAAAAATTTTCACTATTTGTGACAGAATTACATCGTGTACTTTATTTTCCCACTTTCATGCATCATTTTTGATAAAAAATCAAATTTTTCGACTATATCTTGGAAAGGGGAGCAGGTACGATTTTGGGACCTTCATTTTCGGATTCTACGGTTCAAAAGCAATAGAATAGCCTACTCAGAATTTATCGTCAGTCAAGACAGACCTAAAAGCCTCAGACGATCACCGTGCCTTATAAAAAAAAATAAGGTAGTTTATTCAGAGTTTACAGAGAAGCGAATGTGTGGCCCAAGGCAGGGCTTTTTTATGTAATAATGTGGATAAAAATTTAAATACAAATTTCCATATAAAGTGAAAATTTATAGTCAATTTTTGCAATTTAATCAATAAGTAGTTGCAAAAAATTCGGAAACGCAAAATGACCAAAGGCAGGGCACCTTCCCCCATTCAGATTTTTCATGTATAATATCGAAATTGGAAAATTTATTGGTTACCCCGTGCGGAAATTGCCAAATGATTGCCCAATTACAAGTTTGGCCCCAACTTGAAAAATTATTTCATGGCCACAACAGGGTTAATATCTTAAATCTAGTTAGGGCCAAGTCCGTTTCACAGCTCTCGATTGCAGCGCCATCAACTTGGCTGTGCATCTGTTTTCAGTCGGGCTCCATCTTGAACTTCTTGAACACAAGTAGGTTGGTTTGAGGTTGTGTTGGCGAGTGTTTTTGTGATTTCTTCTATATTAGTTATTAAAGTGTAATTCAAATGATCAAAAATGCCGAAAGTGAAAAGCACTTGTCACGTTCAAAATTTTAATTAAAATTGGTTTAATAACTCCTTCTTTATTTAATAAACTACATACATTATTTTACAGAATTACACTTTCTGAAATATTGTTTACCGAAAAGTAGCTGTCCATTTAACTGATCCTTTAAAGATCAAAAATAAAAAAAAAATTAATCTCTAAAATGTAGATTACCTGAAAATCAAATTTCAAATACTTCAATATTTTATTAATTGAATAATTGTAAATAATTTTATTTAAAATTAAGTTTACCAGTTCTGTCAAGATCATATTTTTTCAATTTATATTATCGAATCATTTAAATGTTCAAAATGTCAACACCGTCTGGCTCCATTGCTTTCATTTAGTTTCATGTAAATTTGAATTTGCGCGCCGAACTCTAATATCGATTGTCAGCCTCTTCGATTCATTCTTTGGTAATGCGGCGACTTCGCTATAATAAAACATGTGAATTGCGTGGTTGAAAATTGCAAGCGTAATTCTGATTCGTTTTGAAAGAAGTATATTTCAGTGGGATATTACAATGTGAATTTGTTGACAATTTGAAGTGCAAAATAAATCCTCTTCAAGAAAAAATAAGTTCCTCCACGTATTTTACCTGATTTTAAACTTTGGAAATATAACCTCAATTACGTTTCACATGTTAGCATAGGTCTCCACTAATTCCAAAGATTGGTATGGCAACCGAAAGATGAAGTTGAAGACGAATAAGCCGCTTCAGGAATAAGATTTTTCTTAAAATTTTCAGCTACTTGAAATGTTCCTTTTAAATGAAAAATTTGTAATTATAATGTGGCTGAGACCAGAAAAATAAGTAAAGCCAAGTTGGGGCCAAGTTCGTCGGTAAGTTAGGCTCTGGCCGGGCTAGGCGTTTCATTTGTGGTTTGGTCCTGTCTGAATCCCCAATTTGGGGCCAAGCTTTTCCTACTTTGGGCCCAACTGGCGCCAAGACAAAATTTCCACACGGGACCTTACCGTCCTGTTTGATGATTTTTGGTTTATTCTGCGATTCCTGTCAGGTTTGTTGGTCTCTGCTGCTTTGGGTTAGGGATTCTGATGTTCCTGGTCTTCTGGATAAATGTGAGTCCCCGTTCCAGAACTTCGCAGAATTTTCGAAGTAACTTTACGCACGCAGGATTTTTCGAATGAACAAATCGGTTTAAATTTGAACAGAGTGCAGCACTTGCAACTTGAAGTCAACGGCAGATTAACGGCGTTGAAAGCTAGACTAAATCCTCTTTCGGAATCTGGGGTTTTTATATTGCAAGTTTTCATACGTTATTCACGTCATTGCTGTTATTTTCCAGTTTAATCTTTGCACGGACCAGTTTCTGTCCTGGTTTGAATCACCTTGTTTTTTTCGCAAGATAAAATTTATCACAGGATGTACAATAATAGAATCTCTGACAACGAATAATTTGATACTAGTGTGAATTTTATAGTCATTTCAACAGGAACAACAAGAAAGATTCAATATTCGTTGTCAGCTATTCTATCATTGTAAATAATGCGCACAAGATTTAATTATAAAGGGTAATATGTGAAACAATTTAAGGGTACTTAACTTATTTAATGCGCTTTTTTCTCAAAGATAAATAAATAACTCCATAATCTTTTTTGTGTGCAACACGTATTTTTTTCGGATGTTTTTGCGCGATTTTAGACTTATTTTGCAATTTTCTACATAATTGGGGGAGGGGGGGGGGGTTACCCCCGCCTAATTTTTTTATTTATGTTGAATGGACTCTATTTTACTTTCTTCGTTATAAAACTATTTTCCCCATTTTTATTGTGTATGGAAAGTATATATTATCATAGAAACAAAATAAGAAGTGTTAAGGGGTAGCTACCCCAATTATTTTTGTTTTCAATTTTTTTTGGCGAAACACGTCAACTTTATTTTTGTCTCAAGTGCAAAACATTGTTTAAAAAATTG
>CAKNWT010295023.1:0-10512 GCA_932066315.1 Andricus coriarius | reverse complement strand
AATTCGAATCAGTTATCCGTTTGGTCTCATCAGGTCAGGGACAATGTCAGTTTAAAGTCGAACTTACAAAATTCATCGCTAACCAGTTAAGGGCCGATTCCACCAACCGTGATTAAATTTTAATCATTGATTAACTTTATTTAATCAGTACATTGCGTTCCACCATCTTTTAAACCATGATGAAAGTAGTCTAATCGCTGTTTAACTTAATCGGCCATTTTTGGCCGGTTACCGACTTAACCAGCGATTAACCGGGCTCAACGTAACCTTAAAGTTTAGTTAACGTGCAGTGCGACAGTATATATGGCTCAAAATGAAATATGTTCTCAAAATATTATTTTTCCTTCTCTTTTCTCTTTAGAAAACAGCGCTTCACTTAAGTAACTTGATTAATGTTATTTTGGAGACGCTTCAGCAAAGCACGTAAACAACGCGTAATTTGTGACGTCAGAGTACTGTTACAACAGAAATACACAGAAAATAGACTTAATTGCGAATATGGTATACGGTTAGTTAACCATAGGTTGAAAATTCATGGTGGAACGTTTCGCAAGTTAATCACGATTAAGTCGTTGATTAAAAAATAATCATGATTAGTTAACCATGGATTTAATCAGAGATGGTGAAATTGGCCCTTAGTCAGGGTACCTTTAGGTTTACAGGGTCGCTGAACTCAAATCCGTTGTCTGTTTGGTTTGTCCTTGAATTGACCTTGATCCTGACCTGATAAGACCAAACGGACAACGGATTTGAATTCAACGACCCTGTAAACCTATAGGTACCATGACTTATTTGGTGAGCAATGAATTTTGTAGGTTTGACCTTGAACTGACCTGATGAGACCAAATGGACAACGGATTTGAATTCAGCGAATCCAAAAACCTATAAGAACCCAGACTTATTTGGTTAGCGATGAATTTTGTAGGTTTGACCTTGAATTGACCTTGACGCTGACCTGGTGGGACCAAGCGGACAACGGATTCGAATTCAGCGACTCTGAAAACCTACAGGTACCATGATTTATTTGGTTAGCAATGCATTTTGTAGGTTTGGCCTTGAACTGACCTGATGAGACCAAACGGACAACGGATTTGAATTCAGCGACTCCGAAAACCTATAAGAACCCAGACTGATTTGGTTAGCGATGAATTTTGCAGGTTCGACCTTGAATTGACCTTGACGCTGACATGGTGGGACCAAGCGGACAACGGATTCGAATTCAGCGACTCTGAAAACCTACAGGTACCATGACTTAATTGGTTAGCGATGAATTTTGTAAGTTTGACCTTGAACTGACCTTGACCCTGCCCTGATGGGACCCAACGGACAACGGATTAGAATTCAGCGACACCGAAAATATAAGACCCACCTAGTCTGGTCCGTGTTGCAAGGGTTTAGTTTTTGTGGCCCTGTGTTATCTTGATCCAATCGTACATTATGTACAAGAGATATTAAAGTATCTTTAGCAATGGATACCGGTGACTCTGTAGTCTGACGATAATATCATTGTTATATGTTTGTATGATTCTAGAAAATCGTTAGACTGCACATTTCTTAAACGCAGCGTTCTTTTCGTTCTTTGAGCTCTCTTTCCTTTTTTTTATTTAATCGTACCTTTAATTGGCGAGAGTGGCACTAGTCAGATTAACTCACATCCTATAATTAGCAGTCTTCGACGTTTGAGTTAATTATTAAGTTTCGTGAGATTAGGTCACATCCTATAATAAGAAGTCTTCGACGTTTGAGTTAATTATTGACTTTCGTGAAATTAAGTTACGTTCACGGTTCCGTTCTTTGTTAGTTTTTTGTATACAAGCAAGGGTGTATTCAGCTCCAGAATAGTACAATCATTTCTTTTGTTGGAATACGTATAATGAATATAATATTCAAATTTTAACTCCATGTAAGGGAGCACCGTCCAATGCCTTGCTAGAAAGTAAGGACACAGTGAAACTCATGATTTTGAGTTGTTGTCGGAAACCTCATAGTGTAGTTCTTTTTCTAATCTTATTAAAAAGTTAGACTTATTATTCATCTCCAAGTGTTTGGTCAAGCTACCGTTAAACAGACTTATGATTTCTTAAAACATTATCCTTTGCTGCTTGATGGAACGCTCACGATATATTTTTCTTTGCCTCACGGCATTTCGTTCTTCCTTTTTTTATTATTTCATTTACTTATTTTCTATTATTAAAAAAAATAACAATAAAAATTTAGTCTGTTTGTCTGTGGTTGCATGCCCAAGGAATGCCTAATAAAACTTCTATTAAGACAGCACCTGAGTAGAGGACAATCACTGGAAGAACTAAAAGATTTCGCTGTTTTGTGTTCGGGAACCACCTGTCGCATGCTCAGACCGAGAAGTGGTCTGACAAAATGATAAACGACCGGTAGTCCCCGGCAAAGGTTGGGGAGTTGTGACGAGGTGTTTTTCACTTGTCACTAAACGATCCTTACCGGCACCGGGGTCCTCAAAATAAGCTCTAGACATTAAAATGGTCCGAAGAACGCGAGTCCTACTTCTCAGGAGCAATCTTAATTTTAAGAAAACATGTTATTTACTTCGTTGTATATATTCCTTTTGCACCCTGTCAACCGATGCGAGAGAGTCAGCTGTCAGCCTTTAACAACGCACGACAAGATAGAATGAGAGGGAGAGTCCTACAAGCGACGCTGTCCTCTACTCACACACCAACGCAAATTTCACGCTTCTCGGAGAGAGAGAGAAGCGACCCAGTATCGCTCGGTCCTTTTTCAGCATATGGAGTTAAAAGCGATTCTCAACGAGCACCTCCGTTAGCCCCAGTGGTGTCAAAATATCTTATATATCGACACAGGGCTCGAATGGAAAAGCGGCCTCTCGGAGTTAGTTCAATTACCGACGGGAAGCTTTACGATTTTTACTCACGCCCAAAGTGTCGAGATTTGATTGTAGCCTAACCCATTCTTTCTATTCTGTCGCTAGGTCTGGCGACTTGACTTCCTGTGGCGATATTGAAAGTAGATTTCCCCCGGGCTCGTGTTCGGTACATCTGCAGTTGGCGCGTAAAAGGTGTGCTGCCATTGGTCGACTGGAGCAGCGAACAACGGACACACCTTCCGGGAGGACCGACGTTGCGTGGTGACATGTCATTCTTATTTTTCGCCCATTAAGGCACAGTTGTGTGTGACTTGTATCGTACAGATTTTGGATTGTTAAAATGTGGATAAATTGTCAATGGATTTTTCTAAGGCCGAATTAGTATCTAAAACTAAAGTATGGTCCTTTCAATCTTGGCAAATCACTTCGGCGGAATATTGACTAACTTATTTCTTGAAACTTTATAAATTGAATCCTATTGTGGAACAAACTATATAATCGGTTTTACTTAAGTTTCGCTATATTTTCATGTTAACTTTAGAAAAGAAATGTGTCACTAGGAGATACATACGTTTATATACTTTTTTTTTTGCCTTTCGCCCTAGATCGCAGTGTTATCGAAGCGAGCGCATAGGTGGGATTAGCGACGGGAGAACACTACGCTGGATTCCCGCTCACGCATACATGACTGTTTATACGGCGCTCCTGATTGGTCCAGCTTAAATATTTTATATCTCAAAAACTAAAACTTCAACTGATTTTTGGAAAAGGAATTTTCGACTGATTTTTGTTTTGTTTTTATACAGCGATATAAGTCTGGAAACTTGAGTCTGGGACTCCCTGTATAAGTAAGGATGACTTTAGTGAGACCTTAAAATCACCCTTACACTTATTATCTCTCCAGTTAAAAAGAAATTTACATTTTAAGCTTTTACTGACTACATTATAAATAAATTGATTTGCAACGTTTTATTTAATTTTCTAAATAATAAAGTTGAAAAATTAAAATGTTTACAGATTTTATTTGAATACCCTTTAAAAAATGACGCATGGAAACTTATGGGCTGGAAGATATTCTTATTTTACTAAATGTTTACAATCTGCTCGGAGAGGTTAAGAAATTTTTATTTTATTTAAGCTGAACCATTCTTTTGCTTCGGAAGAATACTTTCCTTTTAAATAGATTATAACATCAATATAACAACTATTTTTGCAATTTGGAAAACTCATTTTTTACTCATAATAAGCCTATTCTAAATGGTGAAATTTCACGTTTGTTGTCTTCGATTGATTGACGATAATTTTTGAGAAAATTTCCTTTAAAATATATTTGAACCTTATTACATTAGGCGTTTGCCCGCTCATGCTACCTTATTTGATATTTTTCTTAATGATCTTATTTCTAATTTTGAACTTTAACTAGTTTTCCACAAATTAAAATATTATCTTATCTCATTTCGTGGACTGCGTACGATTTCAGCTCGGGTCTAGATTTTCTAATTTGCGAACAACACTCATCTGGTGTACAGATTGATTCTTTCCTATTAAGTCTGCGTACATTTCAGTGTACCGAGTTTCCTTTTCGATGTGACCAGATTCGAAGAAACAATAGGATATTTTCAAACGAGGTTTTACATCTATATATACAGGGTGTACCAGTACTAAAAAAAAAATTTTTGTATTTATGAATTCTAACAAAAAAACGGCGTCGTAAATGATTATAAAATTCTTTGCTTAAGTTAATAATTAACGAGTAATTAACAATTGAAGATTAACCAATCAGAAGAACGCGTTAGACGGTCGGCAGTGCATGTGCCATCGACAAGAGTGTGTGCGTAAACAAGTTCAGTTCGTATAATATCCCCTTCGTTTGGTTTTCCAGTAGGTTGTGACTCTCTGGTGTAACTTTACACGTCAACGAGATATAAAAATTAAAAAATATATTTTCCACAATCAACCAAATTAGACAACATTCTCATGAATTCTGTAAAATTACCTTGAATTTTGTAGAATTTTCTAGAACTCAGTAGCATTATTTTCAGTTCGGCAGAACTCTTTTCAATTCAGCAGAATTCTCTTGAATTTAGTAGAATTCTCCTGAATTCAGTAGAATTCTTTGGACTTCTGCATAAATGTTTCGTAGATTCAGTAACTCTAGAGAATTCTACTAAATTCAAGAGAATTCTGGCCAAACGTAAGAGAGTTCTATTGAACCGAAAATAATTCTAAAGAATTGGAAAGAATTCTACAGATTTCAAGATAATTATACAGATTTTAAGAAAATGCATAAATAAAGAGAATTCTACTGTATTCACGAGATATTTATACAGAATTCCACAGAATTATGATTGATTTAGGGGAATTCTGCCAAACTCTAGAGAATTATCTCGAATTTGGCTGATTTCAAGAATATTCTGCTGAAATCTAAAGAAAACAGGATAATTTCACTAAATTCATGAGAATACTGCCAAACCTAGGAAAATTCTACTCAATTTACGCGAAATAAACAAAGTTTAAGAAAATTGTACATATTTCAAGAGAATTCTAATAAATTCAAGAGAATTCTGCCGAATTTAATAGAATTATACACAATTCAAGAAATTTCTACGTAGTTCAAGAAATTTTTACTGAATTTACGAAATATTTATGCGGAACTCCAAAGAATTCTGCTGATTTCAAGAAAATTCTACTGAATTCCGGAGAATTCTACTAAATTTAAAAGAATTCTGCTCAACTCAAGAGAGAATTCGCTGAACGCCGAATTCGCGGGATTCGTTCAGAACGCCGAACGTTAGAGAATTCTGCTGAATTGAAAAGAGTTCTGCCGCACTAATAAGAATGCTACAGAATTCAAGAGAATGATACAAAATTCAAGAGTATTCTACTGAATTCAAAAGAATTTTGCTGAAATCAAAAGAATTCTACCGAATTAGAGAGAATTTTGCTGACTTTAAGAAAATTCTGCTAATTTCAAGAGAATTGTTCAGAATTCAGGAGAATTCTACTGAGTTCCAGAAAATTCTACAAAATTCAAGGGAATTTCACCAAATTCATGAGAATGTTGTCTAATTTGGTTGATTGTGGAAAATATATTTTTTAATTTTTGTATCTCGATGACGTGTGAAGTTACACCAGGGAGTCACAACCTACTGGAAAAGCAAACAAAGGGGATATTATACGAACTGAACTTGTTTACGCACACACTCTTGTCGATGGCACATGGACTGTCGAACGTCTAACGCGTGCTTCTGATTGGTTAATCTTCTATTGTTAATTACTCGTTATTTATTAACTTTAGCAAAATTTTTTATAATTATTTTCGACGCCATTTTTTTGTTATAATTCAAAAATACAAAAATGTTTTATGAGTACTGGGACACCCTATATATATATATATATATGATATAGCGCTTCGAAAATGGGAATAATTTGGACAGAGGGGTTTTTTTAAAGTATCATTTGTCATTTATAGAACAGTTTATGCGAAAACTATATAAAGATTAAAAAGTCCTAACTGTAATAAATGTAAGTGGTAAAACCTGGATTTGAATTTCGAAACTCGCGAAGAGAGAGCACTAGGAGGTGTTTACACCGAATACAACGGTCTAAAAATCTGCGATTCAAGGATGCAGTTTCCTTTTTTAAAAACAGAAATTGTAATAATTGTTTCCGTTTATATATGGAGAGAATTCTCGAGATATCGGCACTCGATGGCAGGTGTGTGAAATCAAATAAAGAACGCAAGACAAAATACTATTTAAAGTATTTTTATTATAACTGATAAACACCCCGAACACTTAGCACGCTCAGGACTAACTATCTGAGCTGAACTGGAGAAGTACACCCGACAGGCCCCACAGTCGGTCACACTGGGGGGGGGGGGGGGGGTGAAAGCAGGGATGTATACCGGGCGTTCTAATATATTTCACAAGCATATTTACGACTCATATTTTTAACCCCATATTTACTTTGAATTACATGTATACATTTCAATCTTCATTATTTGAAATTCAAGTGCACAAAATGAAAATAATAATTTTTATCGACCGAAGTAGGTTAGTGATCGCTTTAGTAAGCTTTTATCACAATTTTAACTAGCACACTGCTAATTTATTTCGTAAGGCATATTATTCCAATTTAATAAGACTTCTTAATGAGTAGCTTTAATTGATGACCTCTAATTCAGATTAGGAGAGTAGGTGTCAAGTTTTCGGCACAACTACACTTTTCTATGCACTTTAACATTTCTATTATTGCTGCAAATATTAACCGATTTTCATGAATCTTTTTTTCACTAACTTCAAATCATTTGAATAAACTAATTATGTTATTTAAAATTGAATCAAGACATGCTTTTATACATTTAGTTTTTGTAACCGGCCTGCATCTCATAACAATGAAAGGGTCATTCGATGCGCTCCGGGATGTCTGCCTCGTGAGTTTGACAATGGTCGATGGGCATCCCACCAAAATAAACACACAGCTAACACTGAGCGTCACTGTTATTGTTCTTTTCTTTTTGCTTATAAAATAAAATATAAACCTTTTTTTCGAAAAACCGTCTCCAGTCAGCAAAACTTAATAATATTTATATGACGTATGCAAAATATCGGACAAAAGTATTCAACCGTACGGCTGAAAAATGGAATCCCGTTTTCTAACTCTGATAAATCCACATAAGTATAGCGGATTTTGAGACCGAGACTTACTCCTCCCCGAGCCCCTAAAGTGTTCTCCTGGACACAAACTCAGAATAAAACTTTCGTTTTTACCATACCCGCTTGCCTATTTATTTTTTGAACCCCTATCCTGTGTCGCTTGCATGTTAAGATTCCAGTATTCTTGTAGAATATCTTTGCCACGGATTGTGTCATACAAGATCTCCATCGCCCAGAAGAACTCCTTAGTTGCCCTGGAATCCGCGTCTAAATCCGTATTCAGACGAGCGGTTCCCGGTTCCGATTACGGTCACGATTGGAACCGTCGACCAATCAGCGCGCAGCACGATCCGGTACCGGTTCGGGTTGCACGTTTAGGTCTCTCTCTATTTTCTAGCGCGGCGATTTCAACCGGGCCACAGTCGTCGCTAATCGTAACCAATCACAGCGGTCGATGAAGTTACGTGACTCGTCAGCTGTTGTCGCTGCCTTGAAAAAATACTCGCAGGCCTCGTGTACCGCGTGCATGAACCGAACCGTCAATCGTAACTGTAATCGGAACCGGGAACCGCTCGTCTGAATACGGCTTATGACTTCGAGGGCCTAATCCCTTACTTGAATATAAGCTGCTTGCCCTCAGCCTGACAGGTGCCCCGTAATGTGTTCGCCAATGTTCGCCTGAAATCTGTCTGCTCCGCGTACTACGAACCCTAACACGGAACCGAGCCAGTCATACGGCAGAAAGGCTGCCTGATGCAACAATATTGGATAGCCCGTACCTGGACCTCTGTCCCGGATTCCCACCCTGGTTTTACGGGCAATTGGACATATGCTGTCCCCAGATCTGACGACCGTCCTGGGCATCGATCTACAGGATATCATTATCTACCCCTTATACTCAACCTACCCCTACCCCCTCATGTTGAATTCAGACGTACTGCCCAAACCTTAATCTTTAACGTCACGGCCACCTACGCCACCCACTGGCAGCCCTACGTCCTAGTCACGAGACGTATAACATTTATTGTTTTAACGAGTCCCTCCCGATTAAATAAACTAATTCTGACTTCATTTTAATCTTTGAGTCGACCTCATCTCACAAGTTGACCTCAGATTCACGCCCAAACGTGGGGCCTTGATAAAAATTTAGCACACTTTTCATTCCATTTTCTGCTCTAAATCATTCCCCCTCGACAGATAAGAGAAGATCTCGCAGAAATAAATAACGGTCGACGAAGAGATCACACCTCCACTACGACTCACATATCGAGATACCAAACCCTATTGCCAATTACCGCAGTCATTTAAGTAATCATGCTTGCAAAATACCTTAAGGCCTATTTCTAAGTATTTTGTCCACGCCAATTCAGAATCGAATTACCTGGAATTCGACCAACGGGAGCATCCTCAACCTGGTAATAATTACCAGAGCACGGACTCCTCTCCGAATAATTGTCCCCTTCTCGGATTTAGGCCCAGCAGCGAAGCCGCCGTGTCATCCAATATGGTTGACCCTGGAGTAAATCTAAATCTACCTCTGTTGTAAGATCTTCTCCAGCAGTCTGTGGTAAAACCACCCCTTGGACAAAATCAAGGCCCTGTGGTAAGTATCCCTGTCATAAAAATTAAACCCATTGTTAGGGACCCGTCCCTTGGACAAAATCACGACCCTATGTCAATGGAAAAGCATTAAGGTCTGTCCTGGATGCGATTCCCGCTCCTGTTCGATCGCTTCCGGAATTTCATGGTGATGATTATAAAGACCCCATCGCCTATTTTAACCAGATGGAAATATATTTCCAGACACAAGAAACCCCAGCCGAACAAAGGATTATTTTCACTAGCCACGAACCTAAACTCGGTGCAGATAAATGGTGGAGTGTATACCACGGCTTCCCCTGTAAGTTAGCTCGATGCCGTGAACTATGCTTACAAAAGTGGAGCGGAGGCACCATCGTCGGCCGTCTGACCTCCCAACTTTATTTCCTGAAACAAAGAGAGAAGAAGCCCGTTTGCCTCCTCCTCCTCCTCCACAAAAAATACCTTCTGTTCCAGCGTCTTCAACCCTATGCTCCTGAGGAATCCAGGGTGGCCACTTTTCTGGAACAATTGCGTCTTGCAATTCGCCGAGTTATAAGATCTTTTCAGCAAGTCAACTGCGACATTCGCATGACGAGAGCCGTAGAGGCGGCATTTTACGAAGCTGAAGCCCCAGATTCCCAAACAATTGGATTCATAACCAGATGTCATTGAACCACCCCCCTCATGCCCGCTAACAAAATACTGGTACTGGCTAGGCAATCAATTCAACCGCCTCGAAAAGTATAAACGATATAAGCGATCCCTTGGAGGTCATCAGTTAGATACGCAGATTCGAAGCACTGACCTGGTGTGTTATGTAAGTGTATGTGTGTGTTCATTACCTGAAGTCAGCCAGCGACCATCGAGCGTGGTTTCCCCGTAGGAGCCCCAAGCGCAAGAAGATCGCTGACTCATTTTCAAATATTCTCCAAATCGGCTTCGACCCCCAAGGTTAGGCCCTCGGAAGAGCCCATTTATCCCTGCTAAGGCACCAGCTTTTTCTGAGGGAATCTACAGTTTAAGGTGGGTTCCGAACGACCGAAACCCCGGCAAAAGTACATAGAAAAATTTCGTTTGCTTCAATCATAGCGTAAGTGCACAAACTTTTCGAAATGTATCTTTATTTGTATTTAGAATTTCGTCATTTTATTTCAAACAATTAACGTGTTAATAATATTATTATATAAATATATAATATAAATAAGTAGAAGAGTAATTCTGATTATAACTATGCGAAGAATGGTCCTGATCTGTTTAAAAGTCAGAATCTACTTTTAATGTTATTATATATATAGTTAAAAGTTTGTCATAAGGACAACCGCAGGATTTCGCTGGGAGCAGGTGCTAATCCGAAAAATTGCACCCGCTCTCAGCGAAATCGCGGTAAAATTTCAGCTGCAACCACGTCTCACG
>CAKNWT010295020.1:561-13375 GCA_932066315.1 Andricus coriarius | reverse complement strand
AAAAAACAACTTTTTCAGGTAGATACTTGAACTTTAATTCCGCTCATCCTATTAATCACAAAATTGGAGTAATTACTGGTTTATTTCATAGAATGTTTAGAATTTCAGACATTATATTTAGAAGTAAAAATATTAACTTTTTTAAACAAACACTTTTGAAAAATGGTTATCCAAAATCACTTATTGAATTTTGTTTAAAAAATGTAACCCATCGTTATTACAATTCCGAATTTCATGCAAAAATTAATTCTCCCGTTATTTTAACAATCTCAAGGACCCACTTCCAAGGGGTAAGCTTTCTGGCGTAGTTTATGAATTTCCATGTAAAGATTGCAATTCCACATACGTTGGTGAAACAGGCAGATCAATCGAAACCCGCACACGTGAACACATCAATTCTATCAGGAACCCTGGCACTTCTAATCATACTGCACTTTCGGAACATTACTTAGAGCTTGGACACAAATTCGATTTCGAACATTATAAAATTCTTTCAGTTGAACCTAACACAGCACGCAGAAAAATAGTTGAAAATTTTTCCATTAACAAAAATGATGATAATGTAAATATTAGATTCGAGCATATTAATTTTCCAGATCAATATAAACCTCTTACCAAATTATAGTATAATCACTGCCTATATTATCATCAATGGTATAATTGCCTTTATAATTGGTTTCTCGATTTTAGAGTGTCTACAAATAATTTCCTCAGTCTGACGCTGTCATCCGTCAACGACTCATCAATGTCTTTGTCCTTCGTTCTTAATTCAAGTTCTTGTTTTATTGTAAACATTTTATATTTTTTACTACTTTTACTTTTTGAGTGGAGTTTCTATTTCTTTGAATTGCTTTGATGGTTTTTTACTATCACTAAATCAGGTATGCTCTCTTTTTATTTTTTGGTTGAATTTTGTAAATGATTTTTGTAAATGTTTTAACTTCGATGTAACTAATTTGTTTCTTTAGCAATAAATGTTTTGACTGATGAGGGCTGACATAGCAGCCGAAACGTATCGACAACAATTTTAAATTTTATTTCGAGGAATTTTTATTGATTTGACCTGTCATTGGAGACTATTTTTACACAAACCTTTTGAAATACTTGAAAAGCTTGCAAATTTCAAATATCTCCACAACTTACTCGAATTTTTTTATAAATCAATCATTTGTTTTAATATTGTATAGATCAAAATTAAACAATTCATTATTATATATATATATATTATATAATTCATTATTTTGACGATTCAAGACTTTTTGTTCCAAACAATTAGTTTTAAGTTCGTTTAGTTTCAAATTTGTTATTTATAATTGCTCATTTAAAAGAAATAATCAGACATTACTAACTATTAGAAAATTGCTCTTTTTTCATTACAGATTTTAAAATTCAATGGGTTAAAAATGGAATATTTTTGACTGAAACAATATTTGTATAGGATTTGAAATATAATAAGAGAGTTTAGTTCTGAATCTATTAATTTTAAATTATTTAAAAATTGAACATACTTTACAAAGTTTCAATCGGAAGATTAAATTTGTTTAATTATTAAGTCTTTCGAATTGAAACATTTCAATATTTAACATTAAAATCTGCAAATGGTTTAATTTTGAACAGATTCAGAATCGTCCTGAAAAATCAATAAATTATTGTTCGATTTCAAATACTCGAACTACAGTTCGATTCTTAACATTATTAATTTATTTATATTTGCAGTTGACCAACTTAAAACGGGTTGTGTCAACTCATTGAAATTGTAAACAATATTCATATTTTATTATTAAGGTCTTCAGAACTACATTTTAAAATTCCTTCAATTTGAAATTTACCCATACAAATAAAGATCTAAAATGGAAATTTTTTATGATAAAAGATTTTACAATTACTATTTGTGAACTGACTGGTTTCATAATTGAAAACGTTACCAATTATACTTAAAATTTAAGAAAAGCTGGAATCAAAATTATTTAAAAATGCATTATGTATCATGTATAATATGAAATTTGTGATATTTTAAGTGATTGGATAGATTTTTCTTCTAAAGATTTGTGAAATTTCCGGTCACAAAATAAATTCACTGTCATTTCCCGGTTTTTTCCGGTCTCAACAAATTCCCGGTTATTTCCCGGTTTCCCGGTCCAACGGCCAGCATTTTCAATGCTTCGATCTATGCTTTCAATTTTATTCGAAGTTGTTTAGCATTGAACGATTTCAGTTTGAATTAATTTAATTTTGAAAGTTTCAAGCTGAAAGCTGACCGAAACGTAAGATTTTTGAATTGTCAGCTCTCAAAGATTTAAAAAGGAGAAGTTACTGGAACTAATATTATAAGTTAAAAATGTTAAAGGCTTCTTCTTTATGCCAATTATTTGAGGTAATGAAAAAATGTAAAACTCATTGGCTGGAAAAAAAAAAGAAAAATATTAAGCAAAACGTGAAATATATTTATTTAAAAACTATTAGTCAACTATTATTTATTGGAGTTTTTTGTACGATTTCAAAGATTTAAAATTGATTCCATAGAATTTCATATATTATCAATTGAACATATTATTTTCTTTAACTGCGAAGCCAATATATTAGATGCGAACGAATAATGATGATTTATCTTTTATTTTTTACACTTAAAATCACATAAAAATTAAATTGTAAGGCATACAATATAAAGCTTTAACATTTTTATGTAAGACTATTAAAACACTATTTAATTCGGATTATTCTAACTTTCACATTGTTCATATCTTAGAGCTTCCTATCATATAAAAATAAAATTGTTTCTGTGACTTCTGTAACAGAATAGTTACTCGACATTAGGCTCGGCGACCCTGCAACAAGGAGTCGCAGGGCCGACACGAAAGGGATCGGAATTCCCCGAGGGGACCCGAAGTCCCAAGCGGCAGCGCGTCTCCATCTCAGTCTCGACTCGTTCGCCTATCCGAAAACCCGATTGTGCTACCCGTGCCCCGCGTGCTACTCTAGTGCTCCGCTCTCCACCGCACAGTGAGGAAAAATGGGCCAAATTCTGCCGACCTCACAATTCTCGATAAACCTCGGTAAATTTTTTGTTCGAATACTCGACAACTCAATCTAAATTTCCACCTGCGAATAGGCTATTCCTATATAATAATCCTGCGTAATACGATAACAAACGTCAATTATTCTGCGCGTTTATTTCAAAAGTCAGTAAAACAGGTATCCTCTAGAAAAATTAAGTTCATCAAAAACTCAGCAATAAGATTCCAGTATAATTAAATATTCTCAACACAAATTTGAAACCAGCACAAGTCTGCGACCTGTCATTTATGGGTTAATTGTTAATATTGGCCAAAAAACACCCTAATGCATCTAATACTGTGAAGAACGCAATGCTGATAACAACATACAACTTCAAACTCAGAAACCCCAAGCCCACAAACTTCAAACCCATAAACGCCAAGCCCACAAACCCCAAACCTACTAACCCACAATTCCCAAGCCCACAAATCCCAAGACCACAAACCCCAAACCTACTAACCCACAAATTCACAAACCTTAAGCCCACAAACCCCAAGCTCATAAACCCCAGACCCACAAACCCCAAACCTACTAACCCACAATCCACAAACTCCAAATTCACAAATCCCAAGCCCATAAAAACCCAAGCCCACAAACCTCAAACCTACTAACCCACAAACCCCAAATTCACAAACCTCAAGCCCACAAACTCCAAACCCACACACCCCAAGCCTACAAATCCCAAGCCCACAAACCCCAAGCCCATAAAACCCAAGCCCAATCAAGTCTCAAAACAATTCCATATCAGATTATAATATAAAAAATAATATATTATTGAAAAAAATAAAAATGAAAAATACTAAAAGAATAAAAAAAATTAAAGGAAAAATAAGAAAAAAAAGAAGCATATCAATGTCCGAACTTCGACCTTCCCGTGGTAATATGTGTGATTAAGTTAAAATCTAACTGAAACCAATGATGTTAAGGCAACCAGCTTAATAAAATAACACCGTTTATTTATTACACAGTATTAGAAATTTAACTCGTTCAAAGTGACTACATTTACTTAACTTTCTACAATTTATAATTCTGTATTATTTTTTAGTCAACTTACATTTGACCATATGTGACATTATGGGGTTCTTGGAATTGGAGAATGTGGGATTCAGGTTTGTCGTTCATGGGTTTGGTATCTGTAAGTTTAAAATTTGAGGTATTAAGGTTTGTGAGCTTGTGGTTTGTGGGTTTTAGATTTACGGGCTTGGGGTTTGTGGAATTGGGATTTGTGGGTTTGAAGTTTGTGGGCTTGCCTTGGGATTTATGAATTTGTGGTTTGTGGGTCTGTAGGCTTGAAGTTTGTGGTTTGTAGTTTTGGGGCTTGTGGGCTTGGGGTTGGTGGGCTTAGGGCTTGTGGTCTTGAGGTTTGTGGGCTTGGGATTTGCAGGTTTGGGGTTTGTAGGCTTGGAGTTTGTAGGTTTGGATTTGTGGGCTTGGGGTTTGTGGGCTGGCAGTTTGTGGGCTTGTGAGTTTGAGGTTTGTGGGCTTGGGTTTTGTGGGCTTGGGATGTATGGGATTGGGGTTTGTGGGTTTGAAGATTGTGGTCTTGGGTTTTGTGGGTTTAGGGTTTGTGGGCTTGGGGTTTGTGAGTTTGAGGTTGTATGTTATTTTCAGGATTGCGTTTTTTACCGATTTAGATTCATTTAGGCTGTTTTTGGCCAATCTCAACAATTAACCCACAAATGACAGGTCGCAGAGTTGTGCTAGTTTCAAATTTGTGTTGAGAATGTAAAATTATACTGGAATCTTATTGCTGAGTTTTCGATCAACTCATTTTTTCGAGCGGATACCTGTTTTACTGACTTTTGCAGTAAACGTGCAGAATACTTGACGTTTGGTATAGTATTACGCAGGATTATTATATAGGAATGGCCTGGTCGCAAGTGGAAATTTAGATTGAGTTGTCCCGAGTATTTAAAAAAAAATTTACCGAAGTGTATCGAGAATTGTGAGGCCGGCAGAATGTTGTCAATTCTTCCCCATTGTGCACCGGTTTAACCCGCTGATCATCGCATCTCGGCTCCGAGACAATCTACTCTACAACCCTAATCTGGGCCCACTATCTACACCACCAGTCTTCACCACGGTATGGCGGTGACCCCGTCTGTGTAAGTAGTAATAAATGGTTCTTTTACTCATTCGCTCTCTTTTTAATGTGTTTGACCTTCTCTCAGTGCCCTCATCCTATTTCCTTCCTCGGCAGACCTCCCTGTCATACCTGGCGCCCAACCTAAAAACCCACATCTTATCCTTTCAAAAGCCTAAAACCAGCTGAGAGAAAAGGAGACACAAATTCAGGCTTAAAATTTCACTCCTGACTTCAATCCAAAACTATCAAAATTTTCTCAATCAAATTGCATGCTAGTTGACCCGTTGCCTTGCCGAAAATGATTTGAACCTTATTAGTAGGATAATTATGATATCACACTACTGCGACACTTATATATGCATATTAATATAATTTACATGAATTCCACTGATATTTTATGATTTTTATGTATAATTTACCATGATTTGCGATCTCTCTTTTACCATTCTCTATGATTTTTTTGATCCAATTATGTATATATTCGTGTCGATTTCATAACTCTTCGCCTATTCAAGCGATCTCTTTTTGTGTGCAAATAATTTTTAGATGTTCATTTACGATTGACATTTATTGTTCGATAATTTTATGCTATTGGCTAATAAAAAGTAGGTGCCAATTGCATAACTAGCAGTGCCCTATAAGAGTTATCGAGACCTTCCTAAAAAGATAAAAATCTAGAGCAGGACCGAAATGAGTATAAAAACGAAACCATAAACGGAAAATAATTAAAAATATACTACTCCTAAATTATTGAAATCAGGGGAAAGTTGAGGGAAAATATTTTCGGAACCGATTAATGGAATAAGAGAACAATTTTAGAAAAAAATAATAAAAATTTCGTTTTTGTTTTGCCCGAAAAAGTAGAAATTTAGCGTTCGAAAAATAAAAATGGAATTAGAAAAACCAATATAAAATCATTAAAGGGAAACCTGAAAAGGGGAAAACATAAGGAATTATGTTTCTTGTCAAATATTTTAAACGCCGAACGGAAAGAACCGTTCAAGCGTAAACAAGTTCGGACACACAGCGAGCAATACCCGCGAGTCGCGGCAAGGTCACGCGATGGATCTAGTAAATTTCTTGTAAGTTTCGAACTATAGAATCAATTAGATATCAGATTAAAATTCTAATTGAAATTTTCGAATAAAATGGGAATTTTAAATTGAGATACCACAGCGGACAAATATATACAGGGTGTCCCATCAATAATAATTTGAACCTAACTTAATACAAATGAAACTTAGGTCGGGTGCAGTCAAGAAAATAATGAATAAACCCACTAACACAGTAAGCGATTACGATAACTTGGACTTTGAAGGTGCCGCTGCACTTCCAATCCAAAATATTAATTCAGATAAGACCACAACGAGACCAATAAATGAAATTATGGTCCCAGCTCCACCCAAAAATACGGGCGCTATCCCTAAAATAATAAATAAATCGATAGGTCGCGGTAGGGATTTCGCGAGAAAAACTGATGAATCCCCAATGAATAAAAATAGGTCAGACAAAGACAGATTAACTCGAAATAACCAACCCCCACTTCATGACATTACTCAAATACCTAACAGAACCTTTGACCCAACAAACAATACTTTCTTCTGGGATAACGAAACTTTACCCTCAATAGACGCGTCCGTACAAAGGGGTAACATAGGAAAGGAAACAAACGAAAATGTTAACCTAGAAAATATAAATATGAGGAATGAAGCCTTTTGCTGAGGAAAGGGAGAAATCTTTGGATGGCAGAAGATAGCATTTTAACGGCGAGAACCGTTCGTAAATTTATTTTTTGACTCACAATTCTGACATCACAGAAGCATTTTCAGGCTTCATCATATATCCCAAGACCCACAACTCCATGCTGGTGAACCTCCATTTTGCGAAATACGTCGAGAAATGGAGAAAACTGGGTTGCAAAATTGAGATGTCTTGTGTATGTGAAGACCATAAAACTGTAGTTCTAAGCAGCAAAGCAAACACGGCATGCGGACCACCTGTCCAATTTGCGCTCCAATGCTCTGAAGTCTGCAATACACATTGCCACTAGCGAACTCGCGAGTCCAGGCTTCGATTCCCAGCGGCAGTTTTCAATTGAGAAACAAAAATAAAAAATGTGAATAAAATTGACTACAAAATATTGAAATATTTTTTGCAGACAGCATCTGGAAATGCACCAATTTTATAGATAATCCAACTTATGATTGTATGTAAATTTATTAATTTACCCAGATTGAAATTATAACTTGGAAATTATAATTTGAAAATTTTGAAATTATAAATTTGGATTTTTTAAAGGAAAAACCTTATTTCATCGACTTCTTCAATCCCATTTATTCAGCATTTTGTACATGAAAATTCACGTTTCGGAATTAGACCGATTATACTTTGAAAAAAAAAACAAATTAAAGTTATAGGGATGACGGAGAGTGCACCCTCCGTCATCCCTATAAATTTAATTTTTTTTTTAATTTTCAAAATAACTTTCATATAATTTTAAACTTGGGATAATCAAAGTATTATTTAAATTCTACATACTTCGTCATCAAAAAAGGTGTTAATTATTTTAAAAAATGAGCATTATATTTATATTAAGAATCACTATTTTAATACATCTTTTGAGAAAAAAATTTTCGATCTCATTTCCAAAATACTAACTATCTGCGAAATTTTAAAGATAATCTGATGAGGGAATCGGTCTGATTCCGAAATGTCAATTTTTATGTACAAAATGCTGAATAAATGGTCTGGAAGAAGTCGATGAAATAAGGGTTTTCCTTAAAAAATTCCAAATTATTATTATTTCCCAGACGTTAAATCAAGAATATTTACATCCAGAAATTTCTATTCGTTTGAAATTATATTTTTGAAATTATAAATTTATCAAGTCACCCAGCAATAAATTTCAAAAACACCAACTTTGAATTCTGAAATTTCCAAAACAGGTCCTCTGCAAATTTATTTATAAATTCCAAGTTATCAATTATCAATGTGGAAACTTTTGTAATATCAAAAATAACAGTTGGGCGACTTGATACACTTGGAACTTATAAATGAATTTGCAGTGGGCCTACTTAGGAAATTACGGAATCTGAAATTGATGGTTTTGGAATTTATTGCTTGGTGACTTGATACATTTTTTAACTTATAAAGAAAAGTGGACACTTGCCAGTTTTGTAATGTTGAAATTATCAATGTGTAAAATTTTTAATATAAAAAGTAACAGTTGGGCGACTTGATAAACTTGGAATTTATAATTAAATTTGCAGAGGGCTTAATTTGGAAATTTCAGAATTCGAAATCGATGGCTTTGAAATTTATTGCTGGGTGAATTGATAAGTTTTTGAATTTATACGGAAAAGTGGACACTTTTCAGTTCAGTATTATTGGAATTATCAGCGTAGAATATTTTGTAATATCGCAATTTATAGTTGGGCGACTTTATAAACTTTATAAACTTTATAAACTTTATAAAATTGGTGTATTTGCAGATGCTGTCTGCAAAAACTCTTTCAATATTTTGTGGTCAATTTTATTCACATTTTTTATTTTTATTTCTTAATTGAAAACTGCCGCTGAGACTCGAAGCCTGGACTCGCGAGTTCGCGAGTGGCAATGTGTGTTTCGGACTTCAGAGCATTGGAGCGCGAATTTGACAGGTGGACTGCATGCCGTGTTTGCTTTGCTGCTTACAACGACAGTCTTATGGTCTTCACATACACAGGACATCTTAATTTTGTACCCAGTTTTCTCCATTCCGCTACGAATTTGGCAAAAATGAGGTTCACCATCATCAAGGTGTGGGTCTTCGGATGTATGATGACGCCTGAAAATGCTTCTGTTATGTCAGAATTGTGAGTAAAAATTAAATTTGCGAACGGTTCTCGCCGTTCAAATGCTGTCTTCTGCTATACAAAGATTTCTCCCTTTCAAAAAATTTATAATTTGCGTAAAAATAATGATTGCCTCAGTAAAAGGCTTCATTCCTCTAAATTTTATTCATCCGAGGATCTCACGAAATCCCGGATATTTGACCAGTTTTCTTTCATTCGTTCTCAAATACTTGGGAAAAAATATATATTGAGTAAGTGCTGCACCTATAAAAAAAATTCCAAGTCGGATTTAACCAACACCCTTAACGGAAATTGGAAAACTTTGTACTAAATTATATCCTAAAAAAAGTCGCGAATGGGAACTACGTAGAACCTACGAAAATCTTAGAATCGAATACAATATGTACATAAAACGAAATGATTTCGAAAATTTTGAACAATTAGAGTACTTAGGTAAAGAATGGGAAACTGAGCTCGCCAAATCAAAAATTCGAGGACAAGTTTTACAAACAGTGTAAGAATAATAAAATGAATGTGAATGAAATCAATGTCGGGAGAGATTAAAAATGTGGAAAAGACGTGATCGTGATGATTCGGATAAAGAGGGAAGCAAGAAGGATATTAATGTGAAAGAGCAGAAGGATATACGGTTTATTACGAAAATGGGTTCGAGTGATAAAATTCATGTACAGTTTAAGTTAGCTGTGGACGATTGGGAAATTTTCATTGAACGTTTAGAATTATATTTTGATGCTTTATATATCGCGGACGATAAGAAAACGCTCAGTGCTCTTAACAAAGGTAGATATTAATACATATAATTTGCTACGAAATCTTTCAGCTCCTCAAAAGCTGAATGAATTAACCTATGCACAAGTGGTTCAAAAATTAAATGAGCATCTACCTCCTCCCCCTTCGGAAATAGCTGAAAGAGCAACGTTTGCCGTGATTAGTCAAAAAGCGGGAATTAAAATTGCGGAATTCGTCGCGGAATTAAAGATGGCAGCTCGCCACTGCAAATTCACGAACGACCAAGAACGCCTTCGTGATCAACTTGTCGCTGGAGTTTACGATATGACAACAAAGATTGAACTTTTCCGTCAAACAAATTTGACCTTTGATAAGGCTGAGGCTCTGGCTACTGAAATCGAAACAGTGAAAGAGGTTTATTTCAGTATAATCGTTTACCTTTTAGTATAGCGTCAGCTCCTGCGGAATTCCAAAAAATCATGGATGAGGTAACGGCAGGTTTTAGTTAACGGCGGTTTAAGAATCAATAAAGATAAATATGTTTTCAAAGCCGATCAAATACAGTATTTTGAGCTGATTATTGATAAGGTAGGAATTCGGCAAACATTAGACAAAACTGAAGCGATTGTAAATGCTCCAACCGCAGTAAACAATTAACAGCTGCAATCATTTCTTGGTCTAGTAGCGCATTTCGAAAGGTTTATAGAATGATGCGTCGCATGCCAAAATTAACTCTAAGTCGGGATCGTAGTGCACTAGTACTTTTAAGGAAGCAATAACTTTTTTAATATTAACGAATGCCTCTTCACACAATTCGTTCCAGAGCCATTTATTATTTGTTTTAAGTGAATCGTATAATGGTTCAACCTTCGTCGCCCTATTTTCTATAAACCTTTCGAACTGCGCTACTAGACCAAGAAATGATTGCCGCTGTTTCATGTTTACTGGTCACACAGTTTGTTTACACAGTTGGTCCAGTTTTTCGTCATTCTCCGCTTCAGTTTTTTCTGTGACGAATGCGTCATCTAAAAAAAATCTACTCCCGGAAAATCTGCCGTTAACTCATCCATGATTTTTTGGAATTCCGCAGGTGCTGACGCTATACTAAAAGGTAAACGATTATACTGAAATAAACCTCTATGGGTAGTTATCGTTGTATATTTTTACCATCTTCCTCCAATAATACCTGCTGATAATCAACCGGTGTTAGAGCATTACTTTTAATTAGTTTATCCAATTCAGCATTTGTCCCTTCTATTAATGCAAATGGCAGCAGTCTAGTCTTTTTAAATACTGGTTTCGAATCAGGCTTCATCATAAGGGATATTTTTTTTATTATATGCCCCTAACCCATCCGCAAATACTTCCGGGTATTTATTTTCTAGAATTCCCTGCATCGAAACAACTGGCCTTAAGTTATTAACATGTGTCAGCGGAATTGGAAATAAATTAAATTTCCTGAGCCAAGGTCTAACTAACAGTGGAATATCAGTTTCAACTACATAACAATCACCTACCGCTTTTATGCCATTACATTCAATTATTAAATTTCACATTACACCGACAGGGGCTATCACTAATCCCCCCACTACTTTGAACTTATCCTTTAATTTTTCCACTTCAATTTTAGGGAACCATTTCAATTGATCTTTTTCAGATATTGCCGCAACTTCTGAACCGGTATCTATCTCCGTTTTCAGAGGAACGTTGTTGACAAGAATAGTTCAGGATTGAGGGTCCACTCTATCATTACATACCTTGTTCATTTCTTCTAACTTAGAAATAGAGTTTACTACGCTGTTGATAAGGTCCTCTTGATTCTCGTCATTGTTCCAACCAAATTATCAACCTAGATCCTAAAATAATAGACCAAGATATTCATTCAACTCCTACAATCGTCACCAATGCTTAATCAAATGACATTAGGGTCAATTGAAGGTCAAAGTAACCCAATGATCGAATTCCCTACAGAAGAAGCGGAAAACAATTCAGTAAACAACAGCAAACAAAATTCTCAAAAATCCAATTACGCAAATAAAAATAAAAGAACGGGTAACAATAATAGCAAAGACTCACAAGACAGGACAACTTTCAATTCAGACGAAAAACAGGACTCAAATATAAACACGAATGAGAACACAAATAATTCAAATTGCTATCATTGTGACATAGCGGGCTATTTTAAAAGAGAATGGCCATATTATGCGTAAAACCAGGGAAACTGGTAGGGCAGATATTAGGACAAAAAATAGTACAATCTAGTTAGGCCAGACGGTATGTAGTTTTGTTTGACAATAATTCCGACTAAAGAAATTATGGTTTTAAAATGTTCCTTGGGTCAATATAAGGAACCGTTTTCGTTATCCCCCTCCCCCACCCTCTGCGTATCTTTTGGCAGTGGCGTAAACTTTCAAAAAACGGTTTTTTGTTTATAACTTGTTTGTTTATGGTTTTTTTGCAAACTCCACGTCTACAAAAATTGAAGTACATAAAATTCTCCCCAAAAAAGGTTCTATTGATTTTTTTCATACCGCCTATATTTTTCGAATAATAGCCGGGCAAAGTCCAAAAATTTGTAAAAAAATGTTGGAAACTTGCACTTATATTAGTTCTGTAATGGCGTTGGATAAATTTATGCAATGATTGTCGATAAGATCAATGTTAACAATTAAATAATACATTAACAACTTATTTTTTATTGTTTATAAATAATTTTATTAATGGAATAAATGTTTTCATTATATACGGTTTTCACAATTGCGAGCCTATGTATGTAAGTATTTGAGACCACTTAGTCGAAAAATTTAGAGAATAGCTTGGTCGTTGGAATTTAAATAATCCAGAATGTCACAGGCGTACCAAAAAATTGAATTAGGATAATTGTAATTCAAAACAAAAACGACGAATACCATTGGCGTAGAACAGGGCTCACCACTTTCAGCAAGTGTAAATGACACTGAAATGACAAGCGCGTGGCTGTAACAAGAAAAATGTATGTAGATTTTAAACTCAAGATCGAAAAGAAATCTATTTTACCATGAATAATTTTATTCAAAATAAGCGTGAAAAAGATTCACAATTAAAAAAACAG
>CAKNWT010295009.1:0-11854 GCA_932066315.1 Andricus coriarius | reverse complement strand
GATCAGGGTCGAATTTATCCTTCTTGACGCCCCTGGGCAGTAGTGAACTTGCCCCCCCCCCCCCTCATTTATTTTATTTTGGCCCTGAATTTAGTCGACAAAAATCCACAATTTGCCGCCCCGTCCCACTCCTTCCAAAAATTTGGCTCCCTGGGCAGTTGTTCATAAGTGCCTATGCTTAAATTAGGCCCTGGAGGCGATAATGCATCATCGCTATGGCCGGTATAAATTGATGGACTCAAATTTCTGACAGAAAGTTTGGATACATTTCCTTTGACCGTTCGAAAATGTATACTTCAATTCAAAGACGAATGTCTGTGTAGAAACTGAATGTACGCCTTTATAAGTAGAATCATTGGAAAGATTATAAAATTTCTCGTCAAATCAGCTTACGTTGAAATTATTTTAATGATCGTGTCAAGAAATATTTAGTTTCAAAGTTAAAAGTTTTTTTTAGCAAAATGAACATTTTGAAATATTGATTTCAACTATTTAAAAAATGTAGAAAAGTGTTCCTAAACATTTGGAAAATCAAGAAAAAATCCTACTCTTTAAATCTAAATCAAGAGCACAATTCAATATTATGTAATTGCTGCGTATTCATATAAAATCTTTACTTGTGCAATATTAATTTTTGGGAACCAAAAGTCCGACATTCGTCTTTAACCTTCTTTTTTATAAGCTGCAACTTCAGCTTCAATTAGATATACAATGGAAAATAAAGGAATTTGAAGTTCCACCTTTTAAAAAATTGAAGGTTAACGACGAATTTCAGACTTTTGGCTCCCAAAAATGAATATTGCACGCGTAAATATTTTGTATGAATACTCAGCAATTACATCATATTTAATTGTGTTCTGGATTTAGATTTAAACAGCAGGATTTTTTCTTGATTTTATGATTTTTCCAAATTTCTAGGAACACGTTTCTAGGTTTTGCAAAGAGTTGAACATAGGATTTCAAAATGTCCATTTCGCTAAAAAAAACTTTTAAGTTTGAAACTTAATATTTTTAACTCTTTCATTAAAATAATTTCAACATAGGCTGATTCAACACGAAATTTCCTAATCTTTCAAATGATTCTACTTACGGCACTGTTCTTGACTAGTGATGTGGTTTAACAGGCCCCGGTATTTTTGCTTAAGTGCTGTGATATACGGGCGAATTTTGTATCAATTTTGTGTTCCAAATAAACTAGAAGCAGTTGTGTTTCGGATTTTCTAAGTGGTTTGAACGGTTTCTGTCAGAAAATCGGAATTTGTGAACTTTAAGTCCGCGTGAGTTTCGAACTGATGCCTACTATCATGGTGGCTTTTGGTATCTGCAGTGGTGCGATCACGAGAGGGGCCCCTAGACTATTATCATGTGGAAAATGTAGCATTTTAGTGCCCAATGGATGCATGAAGGAAGGAGACTAAGTAAAAAAGGCATTAAGAAGTCGTTTAGCAGTGCGTGCTCTATTCGGGCGCCGAACAAAATCGCTCGACGAGAAAGAAAAATTTCTTCTACATTAGAGACAACGGAGACTGCCAATGAGGCCATAATGAAATCAGTAACGGAAGTTCAAGAGGCGTCACTTAAGCATATGTATGCTTTATTTGAAAAGTTTCAGAGTAAATGAGATTTATAAATTAACATCATGGCGCACTTGAAACGCAAATTCAATTTTATGGAGCAGGCTTCTCTAGCTAATGTTGTAGAAATTCATGATATGCCTTTTAAACAGGGGGAGGACCTTCCAGCTGGCATGAATCAAATATCAGCCGCTTTGGAAATTCCTTACTCCAAAGAGGGTCTTATTTATAATTTTAGAACACGACCCTATGAATTGAATGCTTCAGGTCAGTCCGACCTCCGATTATAATTGCAAAATTTATTCAGCAAGATCCTTGTTTTCGTTTTATTGAGAAACGTGAAAAAAGAGAGATTTTTCGACAAAAAATATTGGCTGGTCTGGTGGGGAGGAAAGCATCCTTTACATTAGAGAAACTTTAACAAAATACAATGGTCTGATATACAGGGTGTCTCAGACTCAAGTGTCCGGACTTATATAGCTGTATAAAAACAAAAAATATAAATTGAAAATTCCTTTTCCAAAAATCAGTTGAAGTTTTAGTTTTTGAGTTATAAAATATTTAAGCTGGACCATTCAGGAGCGCCATATAAGCAGTCGCATGTGCGTGAGCGCAATTCCAACGCAGTATTATTGAAGCGAGCGCGGAGGTGGGTTTATCGACGGGAGAACACTACGTTGGACACTCGTTCACGCACACACGACTGTTTATTCGGCGCTCCTGATTGATCCAGCTTAAATATTTTATAACTCAACAACTAAAACTTTAGCTGATTTTTGGAAAAGGAATTTTCGTGTTGTTTTTTTTATTTTTATACAGCTATATAAGTCCGGACTCTTGAGTCTGGGACACCCTTTATAAGGAGGCATTACATTTGAAAAGAGCTAAGAAGATAAAGTTTCGATGGATTTCTGGTGGCAAGATCTTCTACCGTAAGGTAGAACGCAGAGAATTATACTTTCTCATCTTCATGATCTTGATGGATTTCGCTAGCAATCACTCTATGAACGCAGGATCATCTTTAAAAACAATATCGTCATTCTTAGTAAATATCCTGTTTTAAAGAACTTTATTTTAGTTTCTTATTGCTCGCTTTTGGATTCTACCTTTTTCTATGTATTCCTACTTATATGTATTTTGTTTGGCATATTTTAGTTAGTGGTAAATCCAATTGCTAAATGGAGGTATTTACTATAATTGATTATTTTGTTCCCCAGAAAGCAATGTTTTATACTTCATAAAGGGGTACATTTCGTTTTTGAGCATATCTCTTACTTTATTTCATTTTTACAAATTTACGGTATGGCTTCTCACACTATATGTACTAAAGATCTTCGGTTTATATATGTTCCCTTTCGAGTAGTCTGGCTTGTTTTGGTTATTAACTTTTACTGTAACTCTCTACTTTACCATAAGCTTCGTCTTCTGGAAAATAAAAACATATATCGGGATTTGAACTGTTCATTCATCTCATGGACAAGTTAAGCTTTTGCCACGTTAATGCTCAGTCTCTCTCGGCACATTTCCTTGAGTTTAGAGATTATTTTGTACGTCTTCATATCATATCGCAGTGTCTGAAACTTGGCTTAAGCTTGACATACCTTCAAGTGCAATGTTTTTGGAGGGTTACATGCTCTTTCGCAGGGACAGAGAGGAGAGAAGGGGGTGGGGTCTATCTTTATATTTATCAAAGTCTTAGGGGTTCAGTAGTAAGAGTGAGTCCACAGGCTAATTATCCTGTCGCTGACTTTCTCTTTGTTCAGGTGTATTTCGGGGGGGATTGTTCGCTAATTGGGGTTATCTATAAACCTCCTAACGCTAACTATAGTAAAGAACTTGAATCAGGAATATTTACACCTACTCCAAATTATGATAGTATAATAATTACTGGAGATTTAAACACAAATTTAAATTCGAATACTAATCTAACTAAATATTTGAAATCTGTTATTTACTCCACGGGACATTCTATTGTGCCACATGATTCCACTCATCTCTTTAATTTTACTAGTACACGCATAGACTTAATTATTGTAATTAACCTCGATAAATTACTATCCTATTCACAGCATGCATTTCCATTCTTATCTAATCATGATCTTATCAATATTCAGTACCAAATGTCCATTAATCTCCCACCTAAACGTACTCCTACACTGACTCGAAATCTTACACTAAACAAAGAACAAGAGTTTCAGGATCATTTAATGTCATATGATTGGGCGAACTTATCCTCAGTTCGTGACGTGAATACAAAGGTAAATGGTCTAATTACCATTTTGACTGATGTCTTTAATAAATTCGCGCCTTTATATGTACCACGTTCTCGAAGGGAAACGGCCCCATGGATAACTGCAGAAATAAGAGAATTGATGAGAAAAAGGGACACGAAACGTAGATTAGCAAAAAGAACCAGGAATAGTAGTATACAAGCGGAATTTGGCAAACTTCGGAATCTTGTTCCAAGGAAATTAGAGACTCTCACCACTCTTCTCGGGCGCTTGCGTTTAATTCAACCCAAACAGTAATCTCCTGATCAAATATCTCTGCTAGTGACTTCCTCACTACGTTCATGCTAAAAATTAATGCGACACAACTTCCAACTGCCTCTTCCAATTTACCTTTGCAAACTTTTGATGAATATGATTTTTTTTCTGATATAACTCCTGAGACTTTCCTCAAGGAAGTAACAGAAGTTAATTCTAATGCGATCGTTGTAGATGGAATCTCGATTATAATTATCCGGCTAGCTCTCCCAGTTATCTTCCAAATATTATTGGAGATTTATAATGCATCTTTACAATGTGGTATTTTTCCAGATATATGGAAAAAGGCACTAATTCAACCGATACCTAAAATCACCAGTCCTACATTCACTAAAGACTTCTGGCGAATTGTGGACAGACAGCTAACAAAATTTTCTAGGTACCAATAAATTATTAGACCACATGCAGTCGGGCTTCAGAGCCAAACAAAGTACACTCACAGCGTTTCTCAAAATCACTACTGATATTAAGCTGGCGATCGATAAAAAGGATATTACGATTGTGGTACTTTCGATTTTTCTAATGCATTTGACACAGTGAACCACAGTTTACTTTTACAAAAACTTAAATCATTAAAAATGTCAAATTCAGTAATAAAGTGGTTTGCTTCCTATTTAAGGAATCGTTTACAAATTGTAAAGACTAGTAATGCTAATATGTCTGAATGGGTGGAAGTTAAGAGTGGGGTTCTGCAGGGGTCCACACTTGCACCTACGCTTTTTAACTTGTATACCTCTGATCTTGGAAGTGATCTAAAATTTTGTAAATATCTTAATTACGCTGATGACTTCAAATTGTACCTTTCCGGACCTGCTGTCGTGCTTTGGGCTGAGAATAATGGCCTTGCTTTAAATCCAGATAAAACTAACGCTATTATTATTGGGCCTTCGGCTTCTCCCTCTGTGAATAAACTCGCTGTCCTCCCTCCTTTGAGGGTTGGTAATGTTAATATTGTTTTTCGAGACTCGGTCAAGGATTTAGTATACTTGCTGAACCGTACTCTGTCTTGGAAAGAGCATGTAATGGCTATTTCTCGGAACACCTACAGAATTCTACAGCACTTGAATAAAAATAAAGACTTCAACTAGAATTCTCCTAGTTAAGAGTTTGATTATGCCGTTTTTTGATTACGGATGCATTTCTTACGATGATAGAACGGATGAACTGAATGGGAAGCTAGAACGGGCACTAAATGCATGTATCCGTTTGATATACAATTTACCAAAAAGTGAACACATAACTCTCTATTGGGAGAGAGCAGGATTCTTGCCCGTGGCTAAAAGAAGACAATTCTTTATGGTCAATTCGCTCTTTTAAATATCTAGAAATGAACCTCCTCAGTATTTAATTGAATATTTTACTTTTGTTGTTAAAAATCATCCCAATCATGCCAGACTCCGTGAGAGGAACTTAGCTTTAGAAATACCAAGGCATAGAACATGTAAACTCCAAAGATCGTTTATGGTTAGAGGGGCACGGCTGTGGAATAGAACACCACTAACCGTGTTTAATATTAATTGATAGTATTAATTTACTGTGTAATACACATAAAATACATTACAATTACAAAGTCGTTGATTCAGTTTCTGCAGATATATTAATTTTTGAAGTAGAGTATAATTTTTCAAACGGTCAAACGAAATAAACCCAATCTTTCTGCCGGTAGTGTACATAAGTACTAACTCAAAAAAAAGAAAACTGAGAATGAAATAATAAATAATTCAAAGCGTTGCGAAATTGCCCAGAGTATGATAATCCTTAATAAGAAATCTCTAAACGATATTATCGATTTCAAGAATAACGATTCTCTCGTAACGACCATTCTTTTTCGATAGTAACACATGTTGTGCACGTGATATGACTCGGCGCTTTTCCATCCATCTACCGCCACCTCGTAACGTAACGCAAGTTTACAGAATATATCTCAAAATGCACAGAGCGTACGTTCGCCTAGATAATCTGTCTCTTATTTGACAGGTCTATCGAGAGATAGAGAATCCGTTCTGTTAGTCGGATTTCGAGCATTTAGGTTCCGATGTAAGAAAACTTGTACCCCCCCCCCCCCGTGCAATGCGTAGAATATGTGTCCTCGTTGAATAGCAACGCATAAAACTGACACGACAAATTGATTTCAATTTTTTTAAAGTATAGTCTTACATAATATCAGGTATCGCATACTTTTCGCCCTTTCGAAAAACTTGTCATATTCATAGTTTTTTAAAAATAGGCAAAATCATGTTTTTTCTAAACCTATAATTTTAATTTTGTTTTTGTTCTTAAAATCGTGCTCGAGTGGACAGTTGTAGGAATTCTTCTTATGAAACTCAGACAGAATACGTTTTATAGTATTCTTAAGATGGCTGTGTAATAGACAAGTTATAATTTTAATTAAAACAAACTATAAAAATTATTTTCTATTGGCGCTTCGTTTATCGAGGGAAGTATGCAAAAATAAAAACTTTCTGTGGACAAGTTGTTTAGAAAAATATAAAGAAGTTTACTATAAAGGGTTTTGGCAAAAAAATCAATTATTTAAAAACTGTGAGGGTTAAACTGTAAGCGCTCGACTAACCTTGCATTCGTCGATGAAGCATCATGCGACTTAGCCATGCTGCAGGCTAAATGAAAGAAATAGAAGAATTACAAAGGATTCAAAAAGGATGAGGTTTAATTGCATACTAGGGTGGGCCGAAAAAATAAATTTTTCAGTTTTTTAATCAGGATAGGAAAAATTTCATTCTATGCATAAAAATAGATTTCTGTGATTGTTTCCAGATTTTTAAAACGATACCTTCCGTTAGCAGAAATTATTTGAAATTTGAAAGTTCAAAAAAAAAAGTTATTTTTTTGACATATTTCAATGCTGCTTTCCACAGTTATCTTCAAAATCATTTCCCCCTGTACAAATTCGTTCAACGCAATATTTTTCATGATTATAAAATTATTGTGCTGTGAGTGACTTCTCCATAGTTTTTTGTAAATAAAATTAGTATTTTCTCTCAATTTACAATAGTAAGATATTGCTAACCCCTTTGTAGAATGTCACGTTCGTGTTCATCGGGTGAATTAATTTCCGTTTAGGTAAGGAATTTTATTCTAACATGATTTTTCTTCAAGAATTTGCTGCAAAACTACGCTTTTAATACTTGTTTAATAATAATACTTTTATTAGTAATGATAAATTATTAGTGACAATTGTTTTTCCATAACAAAATAGAACCAAGTAGGTGAGACTATCCTAAAGTAGATCACTGAAACTTGTACTTTTTAGGAAATTGAGAAAAATAATTTATAGTATGGAAAATGTCAAATTATCGTTTGACTATTTCCATACGAAAATAGTTCATAAATAGTGGATAAACATGGAATTACTAGATCGAGACAAATACTTGTGTAATTGTATAATATACCAGCGTTGTTTTTCCACAAATGATTAAAGCGACATGATGTTAGAATAAAATTTCCAAAACGGAAATTAAATTAGGGACGTGTTTTGTACACATATTAAAATATTGTCGAGTACACACAACCGTAACTTTGCCAGTAAAAGGGTTAAAATTAATTACACATCCAACAAAAAAGAACGTGAAGTGCTGCAAAGGGGTTAGTAATATCGCATTATTGTAAATTGAGAGAAAATACTAATTTGATTTACAAAAAACTATGGAGAAATCAATCACTACACAATGATTCGATAATCATGACATATATTTGTTTACTCGTTGACGCACCAAAGTCACACTAACAGGGAAGGGGAGTTAACAGATTTTGTGACGATTCATGACGGAAGGAGGGAGGGGTTAACGCAGAATGTGATATCACACATGGAAAATATAAATGTCAATAACAATCTTATGAAATTCTTTTAAAAAAATGTAAATAAGTAATTTCATTTTACAAAAATCTAAAGACAGACTTCACACTCTTTCCCCTATTTCCCTTTTTCTCGTCTTTTCGCTTAAGGGGTTACATCTAGTAATGTTGTAGGCTTTTCAAGATTTTTTTTAGCTGTGTTAACAAAATTTGATTGAAATTTACTATACAGAGGATTAATTATTTCATATGTGTACGTACTTTTTTAGTTAAAAGTGTTAAAAACTGGGGGAAATATGGCCGTGGCCGCAAAATATGTTTTTTTTCTTATTACTTGCGGTGAAAATGATAGCATTATTTCATTAATATATTCCTAGACGGAGTTCGTGAACGAAGGGTTTAGCAAACTTTTGATTTTAAAAAAATGGCGACGATTTTTGTGGTTCCAAAAATTTGGTTTTTGGCCTAAAAAATAGAAATTTTGGTCCAAATGAAAATTCCTTCCTTCACGAACTCTGTATATGAATATACTAATAAAATATTGTGAGTTTCTTTATTTAGGATAACCCGTTCCAGACTTCTCATGCTCACCGCAAGTAATAATACAAAAAGAAAACGTGTTTTGCGGCAGCGGCCATATTTCCCCTGATTTTCAACATTTTTAAATGAAAAAGTACCTAAAAATGTCTAGTAATCGGTACTTTGTAGTCCATTTAAATAAAACTTTGTCAACATGGCTAATGAAAAGTCTTAAAAATGCCATTAACATTATTAGATCTAACCCCTAAAATGCGAACTGAATTAATAGAACCTTGTAAGAAAATTCAACAATTTTGTTGGAAATTTAATTCGTATTAACTCAAAAGTCTACTATTATATTTTTGGTTCAGATTTCATCATTTTTTGCTAAAGCTTTTACTATTTGGTTGAAGATTAAACTATGTGGTTAAAATTTGATTTTTAGACTAAAAGTGTCTCTATATATTCAATTACTGGTTGAAAATTGATCGTTTCTAGTTAAAAATTCAATAATATGGCCGAAGATTTATGTACTTTGTTGTAAATTACGCTTCCTTGGTAGAAAATTAATCTTCTTGATTGAAAATTTAATTGCGTGATTGAAAGTTAAACTACTTTGCTAAAATGTAATCTTATTAGTTGAAATTTATTCCATTATTGGTTAAAAATGTATGTATTATGTTGTAAATCCGTCCTTTTTGGTACAAAATTCATCTTCTTGATTGAAAATTTAATTACTCGGTTAAAAGTGTGGACATTTTGGGTTAAAACTTCATCGTTCCGAACTTAAAATTTAATTATTTTGTTAAAAATGAACTTTCTTGTTGATAATTATTATTTTCGACTTGAAAATTCAACATTTTTGTTAAAAATTTACGTATTTTGTTGTAAGTTCGGGGTTTTTTGCAGAAAATTAATCTTCTTGATTGAAAATTTAACTACGTGGTTGAAAGTTAACCTATTTCGTTAAAAATTCTTTTTATTTGTTTCGAGATTTATCTCCGTAATTAAAAATTGAACTATTTTGTTAAAAATTCGCTTTTTGTGTTTGAAAAATAATTTTTTTAAACTGAAAATTTATTTCAATATTCGTTAAAATTGTATAGTTTTTTGTTGAAAATTCATCAATTGGGTTGAAAATTGATGCATTTTGTTGTGAAGTCGTGTTTTTTGTTAGAAAATTAATCTTCATGATTGGAAATTCAATTACTTGGTTTAAAGTTTAACTACTTTGTTAAAAATTCATTTTATTATTTGAAGATTCATCTTTTTGGTTTAAAGTTGAACTGTTTTATTAAAAGTTCGTTTTTTTTGTTGAAAATAAATTTTTTTAGCTGCAAGTTGAACTATTCCATTTTTGGTTGAAAATTCAGTTTAGTTCAGTTTATTGTAACATAAAATAGGGCCAGTGTCCAATTACAAGTAAGATTATGAGCATCAGTGACAGTTTTCTAGTTCCTTACATAAAATACCTAATCTGCTTATTTCTATCTTAAAAGTGGTAATGTCACAAACATAACCCAAAGGCATGAATCTTTAATGCGTTAATCGTGTAAATAAATGAATTATCTATCGAATTTTTTTAGTTCATATTTAAAATCTCCACCAGCGTTTATCGTTTTTTATAACTTGGAGTCTAATACCATTGTACGCCGGACATTCCCTAATAAAATGTTCTCATGTATCGATTTATCGCAAGTTGCACATCTGACACAACTGTCGCAATTATATAAATATTTTTGTCCACAAATAGTTATTAGACGAGACAATGCTCATCAAATTACAAGAATATTTTGAATTGCTTGCTGCTAATAAATCGTCGTTTCTAATTCTCTCTTGAAATTTTGATATTATTTCCTACAATTGCTGTTTGACAACTTCCGCACAATGCTTTACGAATACATGCTTTCATCCTGTGGATGAAATGGCCATTTTTGATTTTAGATTAAATTAAAAAACGGTCATTTCATCTGCAGCAACCTAATAGTTTATTGTAGCAGCTCTTAACCAACCTTTCATCAGGCATCTCTAGCATTTTGATCCACCGTCTAACATATCCCGCTCTACACACACACATATACAAATTTATATATATATATATATATATATATATATATTTGTTTCTGGTCTAATCATGTAGTTAGGAGTGTTACGGGGAAGGTTCAGTACTGATTTAAAGTATTTCATCTGAGTAGATTCAATTTGATAGGAATATCTTAAAGACCAAATTTCAGCTGCATATAAGAAAGTCGTTGAAATAATCGAGTTAAAAAGATGGTTTGCTGAGACACATCCGTGGCGACATTAGATTTAGGTTTTCGATCTTTCACATTATCGCTATGCACTCCTATACTTTGAAAAATTTTTCCTAGGTAGCAGTACGATTTTACTTGTTCCACCTCTTCCCATCTCAATATAAACTTCGCAAATTTTTTTTTGGGGCTTTTATGAAAAGCCAGTATCTTAGTCTTTTCCATGTTTGCGTATAATTTATTAATTTTACAGTAAAGCTCTTGAACATTCAACTTTAATTAAACGTCTCTTGCAGATTCGGCTAAGCTCACAATATCATCGGCGAATCCCATGGTCAAAATCTCTAAAAGACCTCCCAATCTTACCTCAGAAGCTCCAAATGCTCTAAAAAAATTCTCAATATCGCATACAAACAATAAGAATAGGATTGGACTGAGTTATTCCCCTTGCGGAGTTTCTAAATTGACTCTAATATCTTTTGAGTTAACCCCATTTACGTCATAATGCATAGATATGCTCCCGTAGAGCTTTATAATTAACCTGAGAAGCTTGCTATTGAGTCTAAGGTCTCTGAGCTTCTCCCATAATAATGTGTGCCTTACTGATGGGAATGCTGAATATCGCTGTATTTAATATAACGTAACAGAGTACGGCTTCAAGGAAGGGCACGAGTAGTCCAGGGTATCCAGAGCATCGTTGCAGTTCGTTGCGATGGCGGCGATGGTTAGCGATAAGGTAAACGAGGTAAGGGGAGAAGAGCCTCTCGGACTCGAAACGCGCTATACTTAAGGGGCCTTCCCCGCATTATGAAATTGTAAGGCAGTTTCCGGCCGCACGGTTGAATATTTTTGTCTGATTTTTCGCCTACCTCAGCTACGTATGGGTCTCTTTTGCTGCTAAGTCTCGCTTTCTTGAAAAAATGTTTATATTTGAAGTTATAAACAAAAAGAAAAGAACAATAGAAAAAAATGCAGTGCTTCTCAGTACTAGCTGAGTCTGTACTTTCGAGATCTAGCCCGTGGACCCTCTTCAAATTTAGGAGGCCGGCTCCCCGGAGCGCGAGTGGAGACTCGAGAGCGTGTCGAATCACCCGAAACGGATGACCCTTCCATTGTTATGAGATGCAGGCCAGTTCAAAAAACTGAAATT
>CAKNWT010294992.1:0-21622 GCA_932066315.1 Andricus coriarius | reverse complement strand
ACTGTCTTATGTCAACATCTTATATCAAAATAAAATTGTTTCTTGGTAGATTTTGGAATTGTAATTAAATTTTGGAGCCTAATGATCATTGACAATTACTTTTTTTGATTGGTATCACTGAATGGACCAAAAGGCAAGAACGTAGTCAAATAATACTTACAACTGTCACTCATGTTGGGTTATGTTAGTCAAGAAATGTTGTCTGCCAACCTTTTGTACTTTCCGAGATCCGAAAGTGTCAATAAATCTCGATTAATAATAAATACTTTTTCATCTTTGATTTTGTCATCAGAAGCGACGACCTACTATTCTATGAGAAACAACAAACTTCGAAAATATTTTTTTGAAATATTAAAAACAGGTAAATAATTGATTTTATAAAATAACCTTTTTTGGGGAAATAATTAAATGAATAGTTAAAATTTCCCGCTGTTCAACACTTTTTGTCTATTTATCTTTTTTCGTACCTCTGCGTCGGTTTTCCAATTTTTTACATTCTCATTATAGAAGGTATTAGATTTGTGTAAAATTTGACCTTATCCGTTTTTTTTTTTCAATGTCCACGGTCTGAGACATTCTGAACCCAAATGGGTTAGCACGATAACTTTTGAAAAAATTGACAGATTGGATTGGGCTTTGGTATAATCTTCAAGTGTCTTAAAATAAAGGTCAAGTTCGTTGGCCAGCCATTTTGAATAAAAATTCAAAAAGTGAGCGCTTTTTCAGAATTTTTGAGGCCACTTTTTTCAAATTTAAAAATTCTATGTGCGGATGTTTGTAGTACTCAAAAAGACAAACAATTTATTCTAAAGACTTTTTTTGATTAAGAAAAATTACTGGAGTTATAGCATTTTTAAAATACCAAAAACCAAAAGAAAATGAACATTGTAAGCCAAACAACGCACGATATGAAAAAAAAATTTCTTCTATCAAAAAAAGTCATGGAAAAATTTGGGTCGCCTTTTTGAGTCCTATTAATATCTGTCCATATAATTTTTAAATATTATTGATAAATTTTACACAAATCTAATACCTTCTCATTACAAGCTATTTTTCAGGAACGCGTTTTTAAAATAGTCAAATAAAAATCGATTAAACAGAGTCGAAGATACGGATTTTTCAAAAAAAGTAACAAAAAATTTGAAAGTCCTGTATCTTGACCAATTTTTTTGGTTTTTAAAGAATATTCCACCTTTATCCCACGGGATCCAACCTACGCCACAGGATCACATCTATTCCTCGGGACCCAACCTATTCCGTGGTACTCTTCCTATCATCGATACCTCCCTTATCCCAAGAAACCCCACCTATTCCGCGGGACCCGACCTTCTTCGACGAGTCTGGAATTCCTTTAGCTCGTGAAGGAATATTTTCAAATTAAAGCTCTCTATTTACTTTGCACTCAAAGTTTAATTTCTTTTGATTTTAAAAAGATTTTGAAAGATTTCAACCCGCCTTATCTTACGGGACCCCAGACTTCCCAAGAGACTAATACTAATAATTAATTTTACCTATCTCTCGGGACTTCAGCTATCCCACAGGACCCTACCTATCCCGAATGTCCCATCCTATCACACGGGATCCCTTCTTTTTGCTTCTGCTCGCGTCCATACTTATCCCCTGGGGCCTGCTTAAACTACAGGATTCCACTTATCCCTGGAGGATAAGTAACCTACATAAGTAACCTAGATAACCTATTTCAGAAGACCAAACCTATCCCATGGGATCCCGCTATCCTTCAAGACCGCCTCCACCCTATCCCACGGGAGCCCACTTATAGCTCGGGACACTCGTTATTCCACGGGAAATCACCTAATCCACAACCCAAGCCCACCCATCCCCCAAGACCCCACGGGACCCCACCAATTGCTCAGACCTCCACCTAACCTTGGAACCTAACCCATCCCAACGGACTCCAGCTATTCCAAGGGGACAAAACCATGGGACAAAGTAACAACCCCATAGAACCGAACTTCGGGACGATCAGACACTTCGTAATAAATTAAATTTTTGACGAACTTCTATTTCGCTGGAGTAATTCTCTACAACTTGTAAAATATCAAATGTACTAATGTTAAAACCACCCTACACTTGATAATCCAACCTAGAGTGGATAATCATCAATTAAAAGCACATACATAAGTGAAATAATAAATTTTAGTCTTAAATTATTTACACATAAAGAGCTTCAACTATTAATTTAATGATAAGTCATTACTGTACTTACACTAGTATGTACACGGAAAAAATTAGTTGTTGAAATTTTAAATGACTGTGTCAACCACTCTAGGATAGGACCAAACGTATGTCATAAATTGAAAGTATCGTCATTAGAAACTTTGATTGATACATATTTAAAAACTAGCAAGAATCACAGAAAGTACAAAAGACTTTCAATGAAAATGTGAAGACCTGAGGAATAGAGTTCGTGATACACACATGCACTAATGCTCCGAAGCCAGTCAATGAAACTTTCGATGACTCCTAACGAGTTTCTAGAAGTCAGTGTTACCAAATTAAAAAAAATTATTTCGGCTTATGCTTGAGTTATATTTATTTTAACACAGTCGAACACTTCACACACAAACGCATATGTTTGACCCTATGAAAAATCGAAAGAAATTCTGCGGCGGGATTCGAACTACTTAAGGGCATGTACCAGACTGTCACGTGACCTATTCTTTTAAACGAGCTTACTCATAAACTAATAAGTCGAATGGATTTTCTATACCAGGCACACTTTCGTCTTTCTTGCCTTTATGTCTGGCTGGTATTGAAAATTCATTCGACTTATTAGTTTATAAGTATGTTCGTTTAAAAGAATAGGTCACGTGACAGTCTGGTACATGCCCTTAACGCATATGTCTAACGCAGAGAACGCAAGTTATCCTTAACAACTCAACCCCACGGCTAACCTAACAGATGGAATATTTTGCACAAATCCCGGCAAAGAGCCGAAGCACGGCACTGCAGGGCCGTGTGGAAAATACCTAGCCCCTGTTTCAACGCATGAAAATTAAATTTCATGAAATAAAATCCCTTTTTATGTTGAAAGCTTTAAACTTTTATTAACGCTTGTAAATTGAAATTAGCCAATTTTGAACGTAATTATTGAATGTTATTATTAATTTTATATTATTGAATGTTATTATTATTTAACTCCGCGTGAATTTTTCCATTGCCGGTTACTGCGACTTTAGTCAGTCTTACATACACCACTTTACATATATGAACGTCACTACGTGTTAACTCAAGCGTCCAATGTGGCTGTCATAGATAACGTAGCCGACAGTCAACGAATTCTTCGACAACTCGTCGAATTCTTCGACAACTCCTAAATCAGTTATTCGTTTCTCTGCTGGGAGTTATTGTATTTAAAACCTTTTTAAATCTGGATGACTTTATATAAAATATTGAATGCTTGTCTAGAACTTTGTCAAATTCTGCTGAATACAAATTCGAGAACTGATGTTCCTAGATTGTATTCCAATAATTCTATTACTTTTTTCACTTTTTCGATAAAGTCTGCGGTTCTTTAATAAGAATTAAATGAGATTCTAAAAAAAGCGTCCTATCCTAGAATGGGTGACTAGTCAAGTCAAGTTTCGACAACTTATTTTTTCCGGGTAGTAATCAATTTTTAACAATTAACGTATCAAGGAAAGATCTTTTGGTTGATTAAATATTCTGAAGATTGAAAAACAAAAAATGTAATAGAATGAAGCACAGTTTGATGGAAGTTACATAATATTATTAAATGTTCAAAGAACAATTTTGTTGAACCAAACAAAAATTTGTCTGGTTGTCTATTTTACGAGAAAATTTCCATGAAGATTATACGTAAAGTGTAACTTTACCTTGTTTGATTATACGGTACTTCAATGTACCTATATTTTTGTTTTATTTTCATATTTCAGTACATAAAACATTAATTTTCTTCTTCGTATTGAAAATTCTCTTTATAAATTTGAAATAGGAATATAACTCCTCAATCTGTGAAGAGAACTATAAGTAGATTACTCTTGTGATAAAAAAATCCTTTAAAGCGACATTTTGCCCTGAATAAATTATGTGCCCTCAAAGAAAGCTTTTTATTCGAGGCAAGTAAATAAGCCGTCAAGTTTAGCTCTCTCTTGGGTGCACTCTCGTTTTTAGTAAGTAGAGAAGTTTGCTCTGCAAAGTATCGCCAGAACGACCTTCAATAAATGGGATCGTGAAATGAACAATTAGACATCACAATTAGTAGCAGCTACTTTAATGATTTTCATTTAATGCATTGATTGAGTACCCCTTTATTGTTTAATTAAATTGCGGTCGTTCGCTTCGCATCAAATAATTACGACCCTTGCATTTCGAGTTTCATTACTTCAAGAACCTACCCTCTAGATTGAATTTTCTTAATTCCTCATTAAAAAGTTCAATTATCTATACCACAAGCTATACTTACACAATGTGTATAATTATTTTTTATTTTAATTTCGAAAGATTTATTAAAGGAATTTAATCATTTAAAAGTTAGTGACAAACAATATTATTAATAGCTGCAAAGTATTGTGTAATTTATTCAACGGTATAATACTGAATTAATAATTGTCATTAAGATCATGAATGTGCCAAATGTATAATATGCTCTTGCATTATTGCACGGATCTTATAACTTCTTAATATCAGACAGACCCTGTAGACAGAATTTAATATCTTTCAAGTGCACATAATAAAGCTCTCTATAATCCTTTCTTTAGAGATTCAATAAACTTAAGAAATTTAATTGCTGTGATAAAGTTAGATATAGAAAGCATATTCATAAGATGCGTTCTTCTCAAAATAGTTCAATTTAATATTTATTGCAACTATGGAGTTCATGAGCTTGGTATACCTTAAAGAGCCGTTATTAAAAATTATGAGAATAGATTACAAAATAACTTATTTGTTTGCTAGATAAGTATTCATGTTGCAAGATCCTGCATTTTTATCTTAAAATTTTTAGAAATAAATGTTTCTCCAGAAATGAAATAAAGATTAAAAATTCTGGTTGACGATTAAATTCTAAGAAATGAAAAGTGTAGTAAATATGAAAAATCGAATAAAGACTTTAGAATTAAATATATTATTCTCTATTTTTTTATTGCTCATCAGCTATTTTGAGAAAAAAGAGAACAAATTGTAACAATATATTTTTTAAATTATTTTATATAATGGTTTACCGTTGCTAAAGCTACACGGACAAGATAGTTGTTTGATGTTTCAGTGATCCTGTCTCTGAACATTGGATATAGAGTTTTATGTGACTAGTCTTATAAAATTTAAGAAGCATTCTTATACATTTCCAGTGACTTGCATTAAATAGCAGGGGAAAAGTGAACACTATTTAATTAAAAGCCACTGACATTTTATGAGGCTAGTCACATAGAATTATATATCCAAGATTCATACTCAGTATGAATAAATATTTTTTTCCGTATTTTTTTCAAGGAGAATATATTTTCGCCCTGGAAAGAATTTCTTATTTTGTGAAAGAGATAAAATTATAAGAACTCTTGTACTTATTTTCTGCCATCATATTTCTGTGCAGTAAAATATCTACATTGAATTTCATACTGCACTATTCATCGAGAATTATCAAGAGTTTTGTACCGTTTCATGGATATTAAACTTTTGACGAAGTCTGTGCACCGGCTGAAACATACATATCTTCGCAGTCTTTGTACAACTTATCTTTTGTGCCATATTTCTTGACCGTTTTATCAAAGCAACTTGTTCAAAAGAAATTAAGATGAAAATATAGTTATTACTTCCTTTGTGCATGAGATTCCAGTCACGAACCTTCATGAGAATGTTCTACTTTCGATAATAATTTTATTATAGAACCAAGTAATTGATTTCAAATAAACGTATCATGGGACAATTAATATTATATGTCACAAGAGAAATGACAATGGTTGTGAAACTTCGTTGTTATAATTAAATTCCTGTGAGTGTATACACTGCGATTTTTTTAATAATATACAACGTTGTAAGATATTCGTATATGTAAAGTATAACCATAAAATCCTAATAGGAACTGGTGAAAGGTTTATATCTTATGTTAATCGTCGCAACGAATTAATTGAACTTTAAAGTATGGCAAGTTATTCAAAAAGTTTTTATTCATAAAAATATACAAAGCATTTTTATGCAAGAAATTCTCACTGCTTCATTGTAAAATATTTATGAGTAAGTGAATTGATGCATCCCACTTTAGTAAATAATTAACCAATCTGTCCAAACAACTTTATGGAAGGTACCAAGCAATCCAAAAATAATTAAATATTGCTTTTATCATTTTTCTCAAAATCCGTGAAATTTGCATAAAAACTGTTTAAGTTATTTTCGCAAAAAATCCCTTCGACAGTTTTACAGAGACACAAGGAAAACTTTCATATGACGTCTGGACTCGACTTTATGGAGTGAATTTTTCAGAACTTATTCAAATTCACTTACGCTGCTCCATGAAATTATCATAAAATTTATGTAAATTTTTTGTTGTAAACTACAAAACTTGAGTCTAATCTTATTTGTTACATTTACATCATGAAAGACGGTTCTTGGCCAAATCGATATTTGAAAACAAGCTTATCCACTTATGTAGCTGAAACTATACTAAAGACTGGGATTACTGTTAAAGCTCACATTAAAATACCGAGTTTAGAGTTTTACTGATCGAGATAAGCTTCAGATTCAAGTAAGCTTTACTTATTACGCTCATAAAGTATTAAAATCGCTAAAATTCAGACAAGACGTATTTACGAATGTTTAAAATTGTATTTGAAATAAACTACTTTTAGCTAAAAAAAAAGTATTCTTTTCTTGAATTAAAATTAGAAAAGTAAAAAAATGGTCTTAGACGACATTTTAGATTGAAAACCTACAAATTCTGACAAACCTGACTGTCAGTCGCATGTATTGGTGTTTCCGAATATCTTTATATCTGTTGTAATTACAGAACTTACCACGTTCGTGCAGACTTTTGATTACTTTTCCAGGTTGAACCTTTTCCGTCTCCTTTACAACCTATAATAATAGTGTTTGTTTCAAATTTTGTAACTAAAAGAAAATTGAGGATTCTCTGTGAATCTTGAATGATTTCCTGCCACATATTAAGAATACCAACAATAGAAAGTGCTACTTAAAGAGATTCAATAGGAAAAATGATTTTGATTTAGTTGTAAGTAGTTTCTTTTCGAGTTTAATTTTACTTCACTGATGCTAAAATTAAAATTTACTGTTCAATTATAATTTTAATTATAATGATATAATTATGAATAATAAAATTTCAAACGTTTCTTTCCCTCATATTGACCTATTCCACGGTTTTAGTGAATTCTATTGCTGCCATGCTCGCTCCTCTTCAATAGCGCCGCATTATCAGCGTAATAATTGTGCAATAATGCCTATTAAGGGGTTGTCCATATATTACGTAACGATTTTTTGGACAATTCTCTCTCCCCCCCCCCCCCCCAACATTGTTACGTGGGTTTGAGCTATCTGATTTTCTTACTATAAATTAAACTTTTTCTAAGTGTGCAAAAATTATAAATTTTTCGTGTGTACAGTTTTCGACAAAATAATAATAATACATAATCATATTTCAGAAAGAATCATTTATTATCAAGTTAAAATTGTTTGAAATATTAACAAAAATATTAGATTTTTTTGGGATTTGGTTAATGCAACACTTATTTAACATTTTTAAAAAGTTTCTTCCACGTTACCTTTTTTCCTTTCGATTACAGAAACCTTATAACTTTTGATGATGTTAATTTTGCATTTTCCATCATTTTAAAGTGGCCTAAAAGCTACCTTAAAAAATGTGTTCACGTTTGAAAAAACAATAATGTGTTTCATCCGTTCGAACAGAACCAATTTTATGAAAATTACTTTGAAACAAAAATTGTAAATAATTATCCCATTAACCAAATACAAAAAAAAAACATAATTTTTGTTGGTATTTCAGAAAATTCTAACTTAATCAAAAATTATTTTTTTTGAAATATAACTTTATATTACAATTTCTTATTGAAAACTGTACGCATAAAGATTTTCAAATCATCTAGGCTAGTCAAAAGTTCAATCTAAATTTTTTTATTCGCGGGTTATACTGACAGAATACCTCAATGATACCCTTTTACACATACATCAAAAACAGATTTCAAAACAAAAAAATGTTTTCTCCTCTCTACCCTGTTATATTATTTTAATTTAAAAAAATTACTGCATTTTAAAAAATAATACAAAAATTGTTTTGAACCCTCCCCCATCGAATCAGGACCATAACAGCTCATCTTTAACCGTACCTCCCATTCAAAAGTGTAACGTAATATATGGACGTTCCCTAATGCGTAATAATGCGTAATAAGCACATGTTTTACACGAGTGCATTCCCTCTCGGCGAAGTGGTAAACTTTTTGTCAATCACCCATATAAATTCTTTTTAATTATTATTGGCCGATTACCTAATTTTTTTTAATTTGATGCGAATCAGAATAAAACGCTTATTCGTAGATTTAATAATTACAATTGAAACTAAATTTCCAATAAAAGTAAAACGAAATTTTATATTCATCTAAATATTTCGTTAAATTTATCTTTATCCCATAAATCAATGAATCATGGCGTTTGCGGGCAATAAATATAAATCGAAATATACAGCAACATTGGAGAAGGCAGATTGAGAAACCGTAGCAGTTCTTCTTCCCGATATTCGCAAGTAGGTGATTTCGCCTTTTTTATTTTCATTGGAGATTTTATGTCCGACGCGACCTTTTCCATGCTTGACTTATTGGACGTGACTATATGAAAACTAGAGCGCCTCTACATCGAAACTATCCATCATTTGCAGTTCTATTATGCAAGGTATAATTACTTAATTATGGACGATCATATTAATCTTTTGATACCATCTGTGCTAATTTTATGATTGCTTACTGGGATGTGATAATGTGGATCCGCGAATGAAAAGCGATCCGTTCCCTTTAATTTGTCTCCTTGCGAAGCCTTTAATTTTCCATGACATTCTCCAATATGCGATGACTCTTAGTGAATACATCAACTTATCTGAGTGATTTGAAGTTAGTTTTGATATTAAAGAATAAGTTTCCAAAAAAATAGAGTAAACGTCCCAATTATACATAGCAATGTCATATACAACAGCAAAGTCATGTGCAACAATTTTGTATATGAAATAACTTCATTTTTTAAAATATAACCCTATAAATCAGCAGTAATAGGTACGTTCAAACGCTAAAAAGTGCTAATTTTTTTTAATTACAAATGAGATACGTTAAAGAAGTAATAATGACAATAAAATTATGATGGGCAATACTGACAATAATTTTACCCTTATTTTATTCAGCATACTACCCTTAAAAGAAAAAAAACACCCTTCATGAAGGCTTGAAAATTTATAATGTGCTTCTTTTACACCTTAGATATTTTTAGTCAGAAAGGATTAAAAATGACCTTCTAAAGTTGAAATGTACCTCTAAAAAAGAATTACCCTTAAAATTTCTAAAACTACCCCTTAGAACTATATTTTGCTTCTTTTACAGTTTTTCAACTAATTTCTAAAAAGAAAAGCCTTTAAACCACCCTTACTAGAAAAAGGTAAAGTACCGCCTTATACAAACTTATACAAACTAGAGTTCCTTAGAAGGTCAAAAAATGTTCTGTAAAGTATAGAAAGTTCTATTTTTGTAGGCACAACTCTCAAGATACGCAGGTTTTTATATAAATCTATTATTATTTGACTTTTGTGGATAAGAAACACATATTTACACATAATGCAAAATTAAAATTTGACATGAATTATTACAAAATATTATTGCGTTAAATATGCTATCTATTCTCTTATACATTCCTGAGAATCTTTTTAGTATTAAAATTAGAAAGTTCGTTAATGTGAGTTTGAACTGGAAGGCAAAGGAGCTTGTAACTGTTTTTCGTCCTAAAGCACGTTTTTTTTTGTTAAAAAAGTATAATATTTGTGTGAAACCTCTTCAAGAGGTACTTTTCTAATTTTCAGAAGTGATTCTGTTATATAAAACGTTTTCTAATTCTAAGTTGTGAGACCCTTTCATTTGATAATCCAACCATCTTAGGAGTTTCCTCAAAAAAAAAAAAGGAAAAATATATAACTTTATATACTGTACAGAGAGTAGTTATTGCCTTTTAAGTATTGTTTCCTAGTTTTTATGAGGTGATTATATTCCTGCCTCCTTTTGTGACATCCTAGTAAAACAGTTACGCATTGTTCTCAACAATACGGTATCATACCTTTTTTTATTCAGGTTGGTTTAAATGTTCCAAAACTAAACTTAAATTGTCTTTAAATTTTTTTTATTTTGTACTATCAAATATTTAAGTAATTCTTCTGAAGTAATCCTAGAATTTTTCTTATGAGAAATTACGTGAAAAACTGTGAAAGAAGACAAATATCGTACTAAGTGGTAGTTTTCAAAAGTTTAAGTGTTGTTTTCTATAACAATACTCAATTTAAATCTTTTAAAGGTCATTTTTAATCATTCAAGGCCGAAAATAGCTCAAGTTTGTTAGAAAAGCACATTAAAAATTCTGCACCCCCTACACATGATGGTTTTTCACTTTCAAGGGTAGTAATTTTTTTAATTTGCAAAAAATCGCATTTTTTACACCAAATGAACGAAAATAGGGGAACAAAACTTCGACAAAAAAATATTTTATTTTTTTAGGTCACCTTATTGAACATATTATAGAGTCAGTATTTTATTCTCTTATTCTTTTTAAAGAATAAGGTTATGGATATGGAGACTAACGCTTGATACCACAGTAATTGGGACAGTTACCCTAAAAGGAATAAAAGTAGGAACACGACTATATAAATTAGCACCACAATATGTGGGCGTCCGCATAAACAGGGCCCTTATGACCGGCATGGAGTTACGTATAGGGTCATATATCCGGATAAATTCGCGGCATTTCAGGCCCAAAACCAACCCTCTAAGTTGAAAAACGATTCACGGGGGAACTTTTGAAGTTGGAAGGTCATAAGGGCCCTTTTCATGTGGACGCCCACATCTAGTTTTATGAACATTTTCCGACATAGTCTATCTATAAAAATAAAACATTGTTTTAGTACATTGTAATGAGAACATTTATGAGGAAAACATTTTTGCGGTCCTATCTTGATGAAAAGCATAGATACATAAAAAATGCAGATACTGAATGAAAAATTATATACTGACGTATTGAATTTTATTATTAAATTAGCAGCAAATTCACACGCGTGAGGCGTGCGTTCAAGCTCCTAGGTTTTTAATTTCCAACATTAGAAATATAAACATTAAAAAATACGTTATTCAAATCTCATTAAATTTTGAATTGAAAACGTTTGAAAATAAAGAAATATATTCAACGATTTTGAATTCCAAATTTTCCAAATTTTTATTAGACTTGCATCATTTCTTATTAATTATAAGCTCTCAAATTTTAAAAACTTCACGCTTAAATTTTTAAAACTGTACAATTTTATTAGGAATAAGTTGAAATTGTATCATTTCTTATTCAAAGCATTCAAAATTGAACGTTTTTATTTTGAATTAAAGAATCTGGACATTGAATGATTTCAGATTAAAGTTAAGAAAAAACACAATTGCAAAACTTTCAAAACTGAACAGTTTTAAATTAGAATTTTGAAAATGTGATAATTTGAAATTTGAAGGAATTGAAATTGTATTATTTCTACGTTAAAGCGTTTACAATTATAGAATGAAAAATTTTTAACTTTTAAATTTATATCATTTTAAATTCGAAGCGATTAAAATTCGACCATTTTAAATTGAAAACTAAATTGAATGTTTCAAAGTCAAACCTTATGAAATTCAAAATTTTTATCACACATCAAAATTATAATTTACCATTAAGATTGATGAAAAGAAGTTTACAAACTGAAAACATTTTCAAGTAGAAACCTGTAAAAGTGAATAATTCTAAAAAGCAAAACGTTCGGAATGAAGTAATTTTAAGTGGGATACATTAAAAATGAACAAAAGTTCTAAAATGGAACGTTGAAAATAAAACTAAGCCGAAGTTCATTTAAGACTTGAACAAAAATTTAATTATCAATATTTATGATATGAAAAGTTTTTTCTACTTTTTCAAATTTCAACTATTTTAATTAAATTCAAAGCGTTGAAAAATGAACAATTTTCAATTTGTAGATTATGCTTTTAAAATTTGACTATTTTATTTTCAATCACAATATTAATACTTTGATTTGATCCAGGAAGTGTAGGCTTTGAGGTTTAAAAAAATGATTTAATGACTGATGTATCAATTTCAGATAGTTCTATTTTGATCTGTTTGATTATAAACAACACAATTTTTAAACTTTTAATTTCAATTTTTTTAATTAACACTTCATTAAGAATTATTAATCATTCTTGAAATCTTCCAATCAAATATTTTTAAAGGTTAAATGATTAATTTTTTAAATCTTCAACTAAAAAATAAACAGTTTGTAAGATATTACATTGCGAATAGAAAAATAAAAAAGGAATAACAAACAAGATCGCTATGATTCTATTTTTTGAAACCTCTGAAAATTAGAAAAATTCAAACCAAATATTTTCAAATTCAAGTAGGGGCATACACACCACTACCTAATTAAGTGGGTGGGTACCCAAAAAGTTTGGAGGATGATGGTGGCTGAGGGTGAAAAGGATCATATAATGCAAATTATATTGAAAATAAAACAGTGAACGCTATAATATCATAATTAGAAGTCAAGAAAACCCATTTTCCATAAGCAATAATACGAGGAATGGCGCCTTCTCTACTCCTGTGGCAGAGCGAATGTGCGCCGCTGAATTTAAGCTTTTGAAACAAAACAAAAAACTTTAGTTTCAAGGCCTAAGAAAACTGTTTTAGAATTGCGCATGCAAATGTATAATTTTAATTTGAAATTATATACATTTCAGAGATTATAAATGTTATTAATCAAAATCAGGTCATGTTTTTAATATTTCAAATTGAAGAATTTTAATTAATGTAAACCTTTAAAGTTAAAAACTAAATGATTCCAAACCTCATTTAAAAATGAGAAAGCCTTCTCAAATTAGGATCATAAAGCTAAGTCGTTAAGAATAATTACTTTTTTTTCAATTCAAATATCTTAATTTCAAATGCAAAATTAATAATTTGAAAACCAACGATAAAGAATTTCCATGCATGTGGGCAGACTGAGCGAATGGTAGATTATCATGCATAACATACCTTTATTTATTTATAAGAATATTAAAAATAAACAACCACTCATAATTTGAGCTAATGAGATTCTTAGAGGACATGACTGTGGAAGATAATTAAGAAACGCTTTTGTAACTCACTTAAAATATTCAACATTTCTTCACTGTCACATGATGCAAGTACAACAAAGAACAAACAAGGGCTCATTTATACAATAGGTAACCGATTCATTTTAGAGAAAATCACCTAGTAACGCTCTAGCTCCTTTGATGCCTATTTGGCCCTAATGAGTCGCTTTTGAATGCCCCTTCAGTAACCACAAATGGAAATTCCATCTCGGAATATACATTGTTTGATCCTTCATCTCGCTGTGAAATATCCATTCTATGATTAGCCACGTCCTCTCCAAACACCTCTGTCTGTTCGATCACGCGCCACGATCCCATTTGGCTGTGATAGATGATCGATTGATTTTGCGTCGTAAATGCTCGGGCAAATTGAACGTTCGATCGTAAGACCTATTTAAAATCAGGGTTTTCGTTAGACCAGAGAGAGCAGCACGAAGAAATTATTCCATGTCAGATCTTTGCATCACAACTCGTGGCCAGTAAGCGGACACAGCCATGGTAATAAATAAAAGAGGATTCGTTTAATATTTTGGCGTTTCAGCTAATATTTCCTTCTGACCCGCTATATTTTTCTGGAATTTATAGCACACATAAAGACCAAGCTTCAAATTGAGCTAGAAAATCGCATCAAAACGTTGCAAAATAGTTAATTTTCAGTTGTTACATAACATGAAGTTGTCGATTGTTTGTAACATTTTAATACCATGGCTTTTTGTTTGGATAATAAAGGGAACCTACATCTAGGGATTTAAAAGAAAATTGACCACTATGGAAGATTTATTTCAATTATACGAATATAATAATAGCGAACTCATGTCTCTGTAGAAAAGTATGGTCCAGTTCGATTTAGAAGTCCCGGATAGCACAAAAATTTCGCCGAGCATTCCTCAAACATTCCAATGGAAGGTTCAGATTCAGAGGAAGATTCCCAAGGAAGGTTCGGGGAATGTTCGTGAGGAATTGAATTCGTTAAATTAATTAAATTAATATGATGCGAAAATTTTACTAACATTCCCCGAGCCTGTCCGTTCATACACGGACAATAACCTACTTCTGGGAACCTCCCTGGAACACTTTTCGGAATTCCCAGAACCTTCCATTGGAATGTTCCAGGAATGTTGATGTTTGTGCTATCCGGAGTGGGTAATTTCTTTCCTTTTTTTTTTTTTTTTTTTTTAAAGTAAAAAATAAAAAGTTATGCAACTCTATGTCTGTAAATATTTTCGTTGTTGGAGACGCGTCGCACCATTGACAAAGGGTTTCCTCTGAGATGCTTCTTTCAGGCTATTCCTTTTGTGGTTTGATAGAGTTAAGAATAGCTTGAAAGCGCTCTCTTGGTTTTTTTGTAAGATTCAAAAATAAAAAAGTTATGCTACTCTTTCTGAGTCAAAATCGGCGTGTTTTGGATGTGTCGTACCTTTGACAATAGCTTTTCTCGGAGTTAATTGCTTCTTTCAGGACCTTTCTTTAATGTGAGTTGTTTGAAAAATCTATACCAAAAGTAATATTTACGATCAATAGAAAAGTAATTTTCAGAGGTCGCTGTAATTTACACTTGTTTTATTGAAAATTATGCCTTCCAGTCTCATATTTGTGGCGTAAGCGAAAAAAACATAAGCCAATTTTTTGAAGAAAAAAAAATGATTTATGCATGTTTTTAGCATTTTCAGGACACAAGGAATATGATTATTATAAAAAACGCTATCTATAATCTTTAAGACATTCAATAATTCAATAATATTGGATGGCAAGTTAGATAGTTTCCTCTCTATGATCCTATTTGAATTTTTCTTCTATCTCTGGTGTTTTTGAAATACACCATTTGTACGATTATTGAGAAATCATCACGAATAGATTTATCATGTTTTGTTTGCTTGGTCCCCATTTATATGTATGCGGAGTGTTTCTCCACGTTATTCTTATGGGGAAATAGAGTGGCCTGGCAGCACCATTAATATTGTGCGACCGAAAAAAATATATAAATTCACTTTTTTGTGAACCTTCCAAAATATGATTTTCTTCCAAACGAAATTCGAATTTTTTTGAACCACCCTAATGTAGATTTTTGGATTCTCCACTTTTCTGATCGAATTTTGCTAGTACGGGGACGCGGCATTTTGATGGCTTTACACATCAGTGAAATCTCTCGAGCAGCTCGTTCTTATGAATAAAAGCTTCGACAATTCGTCCTGAGAACAAAGCGAACGAGATTCAACTCGGTTATCCCCTCTTTGTTATCTAAAGCGTTGAAAAAACCTTCAATGGATCGATGAAAGAGATACCGCTGCGGCTGTGTGCGTGAAAATGTCAGAGAACTCGCGTTCTCGGTCATAAAAAGCGATATTTTACCTTCCAACCACTATCGACAACGTCCTCATGAACTAGTACGAATTAACAATTGTAGTCGTAGATCGACAGATGCCCCGATAACAGGGGTGTGTTCGCTGGAAATTACGTCAGTTCTCAGGGAAATGGGAATAAAGTCTATGAAATAAAGTCTGCAAATGTTCCTACATTCAATTATTATGCAACAAAAATTAAGGAGCGTTGAGGTAAACTGTACTCAGTGTCATTACTATAATGTTTTATTACAAAATCCAGGTAATCTCTAATTCGATTGTTTGATCACACCATACCGTCTGATATTCTCTCCCTTTTCCAGGCTCCTATAAAACCCACGAATCTACGATCTTTTCTTAGCATTTTTATTACATTAAATCCATTATATGAATAAAACTAATGGCGAAATATTTTTCATTATACTTGCAAATGCAGATCTTTAATTATTTACTTTGGTAAGAGAGTAAATCTTCATTTCATTAAATAGAAAAAACAGTTCATGGCTGTTAATTTTTTATTATCGATGGGCGATCATTCGAATTTTGATCATACACCAGAAATTAAGATCACTAAAGATTTCTAAAGACATAACAAACTTTCCACCGATTTTAAAAGTTATCTATGAGATTTTTGAAACTTTCTTAAAAACTTAACTTTTCATGAGATTTCGAGGGATTTCAAAAGATTTCAAGGAAATTTAAACCAGTTTATGAGATTCAAAATAATGTCATGGCATTTCAAGGGACTTGAAAAGATTTCAAATCATTTCTAGACACAATGTAAAGAATTGTAAAAGATTTCAAAGACTTTCATACAATATCTGGGCGATTTGCAAATAGATTTCAATTTTGGTTTCCGAGATGCGAGTTAATTGAAGTTCTAAATTATGCAATAATTGTTATCAGTTTTCTTATATATATGTACCAGGATGCACTTTTTGACATGGGAAAGCTGTTTGATCTAGACTATTGGTTTTTTCCCACTAATTTGTGTCTAAATTATTTGATTACTGAAAGTAAAAATTTTTTAAATATTTTCACCCGCTGAGCAGGTAAAAATAATTAGAACTTTTATTTAATATGCAAAAGTTGTCTGCGCATTCTAAAAAATTTTCGAAATTATTTTAAATTTTTGTTTGAAAATTTGTTTGAAATTTTTTTTCTAAGTCTTTTTCAAAAATTTGTCTCAAACATTTTTTTGAAATTTTTTCTGAAAATTTTGTTCGAATATTTGCTTGAACTTTTTTTCGTCAAAGAATTTTTTTTTTAATTTATTGAAATTTTGTTTAAATAATCATTTACAAATTTGATTTTAACCATTTAATCTTATCTCTTTCACGTGAATTTGTATAAGAAGAGTTCTTCGTAAAACAAATATATATGAACATTATTTTATAAAGAAGTTTAAGAAGAACTTAAAAAAAAGTACTTTGAAAACATTTTTTTCTTCCTATTCAATGCGACTTTGAACCTTTTACCAGCGAGTCCAAAAAAAGGCTTCAGCGTTGTTAAAAGGCTTCAGAGTCGTTAGCGTCGGAGTTGTTATTTGCCATTTTTAAGTCACATAAAACACAGCATTAAAAAAAAACTCCAAATTTGGGAAAGTGTTTTGTTCCATCAGACCTTCGAATTTTATAACGACATCTTTTTGAAAAAAAAAAAGTATTTTGCGTTTGTACCTCTTTTTTTTGGAAGGCTTCGGAGTTGTTATTCAGGTTAACCGATAGTTTTTCCCGTGTTCTCAGACGACTTACGAGTTCCTAATCAATTTCGAGACTCTGGAAACGTCATGCATTTTTGAATTTTGATAATAAATACTTATTTTTTCTAATTATAATGGATTATAATATGAATTATCACCTCCAATTCGTTAAAATTATAGAGGCTTCGGAGTTATCAACAAACCGAGGGATAAACATATAAGCATGATTCTTTCGGTCAGTATTTATAATCTGTAGCATGTTAGTATTGCAATTTGAACTGCATCATATATTTCAAAAAAGTGCCTGAGGTTAATATCATAAGAAAAATTGTTACCAGTCCAGTCACATTTCAAGTATGTGAATCTGTAGGGATGGTCAAAAATTTAATAGGAACATCGAAAAAACATCGAGGGACATACGCGATTTTAAGAAAATTTAAGAGATTTAAAGCATTGCCAATGGGTTTCATAATGTTTACGGATATATCACAAAACTTGTAATGGTTTCAATGGATTTCAAAAAAATTTCAGGAATCTCAAACTATTTAAAAAAAATATTGGGGACTTTCAAAGTATTTTTAAATATTTTAAGAGTTTTCGTATCACTTATAAAAGAATGGCAAGTAATTTTTAAAAAATTCAAGGGATATCACGGCTTTTCTAAGGAATTCAAATGAATAAGAAATATTTTAAATGATTTCCTAGAATCTTTTGAGATTTCATGGCCGGTGATATAATTTATAGGGATTTCACGGGATTTTTTCATGGATTTCACCTAATTTTAGAAGACCTTAAGGGATTGAGAGAGATTGGAACGATTTCGTTAAAGTTTTCAATGGGTTTCAAACTATTTCAGAGAATTTTACAAAATTTCTAAAGGTTGCAAGTGATTTCAAAAGATTTCAAGACATTTGAGGAGATTTCTAGAGACCCCAATTATTTCAAAATATTTTAGGGTATTTTCACATGATTTAAAGTTATTTTGTAAGATTTCGAGGGATTTCATAGGATTTTAAGTGATTTCTAATCCTGTTTTTTATAATTAAGGAGGATTTATATGGATCGCAATAAATTTGATTAAAGATTTCAATAAGACTCTAATGATTTCAATTAATTGTAATAGGTAAGTTTAACAAATTATGAGACATTTCAAATAATTGAGAAAAAAATTCGATTTCACGTGTTTTCAAAGTTTTTTAATTGATTATGACAGACTTTAAGAAAATTTTAAGTTTATCTAAGTATTGGAAATTATGTTCAGGGATTTTTTGGACTTTCAAAGAAATCTATAAGATTTCACAAGCTTTCAGAAAATATCAAGGTGTTGAAACAAATTTCGACAGGTTCCAATGTTTCAAAAGAATACAAGAGTAACTAAACCTTCATTTGATATTAGGGAATAAGTATTATAAGATAAATAAATATTTATTTATATTGTTTTGCAGGGTTTGTGTTCAGTTAACCGTTATAGTAGCCATTTTCTGATATATTGTCATATTTTAGGTATAAGAACTTATATTTTTGATTTGCAATACAATTAAGTACTTAAATTGTTTATTTTTTAGCAACAATTATCATCATTGTTGAATTGATGCAGTTTTAAACAAAAATCATTATATATTAAAAGTTCACCATTTTTACCAATTCAAGGTTACGTTAGCGTTTTACACCAGCAATAAATATATTTAAACAAAAATCATTAGATTTAAAATCAAAATCACAATTTTGAAAAATTTTAGGTTATATACACTACCGTCGGAAATTGTGCGCACGACTCTTGTGAGCACTATTAAAAATCACTGCTGACTTCAAACTACGATATTTCGGTGAAAAAAAATGATAGGGCATTTTTTGTAAAACGGTTAGAAAGCTTATGCAATTCCACGTCTAGTGGTACCCAACAAATATTTTTGAATGAGAAAATTGGAGAAAATCTTGAATTTTGTTTTTAAACTTCTTACGTGCTGTATCATTTTCAGAAGGTTAAAAAAATATTTGTTGGGTACTACTAGACGTGGAATTTCATAAGATTTCCAACTGTTTAAAAAAAAATGCCCTATGATTCGTTTTCACCGAAATATCGTGGTTTGTTATGTTAGCGTTTTTTATCGAAAATTTAGTGCTGTATTCGAACGAGACGATACGAGAATCGATCGAGAATTTACTTAATCTCAGTTTTTCAACAGTTTCAGGTTATATTGAAATATCTCACACGAAATCTGTAATTTTCAACTAAAGTCATATTAGATTTCATAGGCGATTGACAATTTAAAAAAAAATCTTTAGTGTTGAATTAAAAATACCACTTTCTAATTTACTTCTTACTTACTCACAACTTTTTAAATTGACAGGTATTTTGATTAAAAAATCATTAGATTCCAAAGGAGATTCACAATTTTTTAACAATTGTAGGATGTATTGTCGATATACGTCGAATTACGTTGCCATTTTGTCCTTTTAATTTCAAAAAATCATTACATTTTATAGTAGATTCACAATTTTCATACAATTTTAGATTATTTTCGGTGTTTTATACCGCAAATCACTATTTTATATAAAATATAATTGGATTTCAAAAAAGATTTCAAAGTTTTGAAAAATTTTAACATGTGATCGCGTTTTTCGCCGGAAATCGGTGTAGATTACAAAGAACTTTTAGAATTGTTGAACAATTTTAGGTTATTCCATTTTTCACGGAAAATCGGTGATTTCAAACAAAAGAGCTTTAATTTTTAAAAAGGACTGGCTATATTAAACGAATGCTATGTTAATGTTTTCCATTTAAAAAACAATTTATTTTGAATAAAAAATCTTAAAATTCAAATATAAACTTTTCAATTTCGAATAATTTGAACTCGAAGTGAAGATTTAAATTTTCGTCAATTATAAAAAATATTGTCCTTTTGTTTTCCTTTTCTAATATTTTAGATAATACGTACTATGGAACTGACAAATTTTGTATTAATTGAAAAATTGTGAAACACGAAAAAAAAACAATAATCGCTCGCGTTGCGTCTGGTTTTTTTTCTGGTTTAACTAAATGTGCTTTTGTTTAAAGGTAAAGGGACTAATAAAATCGCGACAAATTGATCACTTACAACAAGCAATACAATCTGTAATAAATCATCAAAAATGGTGCACGTTCATTTAGTATTATGTACATTGTACATAAAAGAGAGAACATAAATGCAAGATTTTCCTCCGGGATTCGAGAATCCAACACAATTATTTATCTGCTCTACAAGTCACTCATAATTGAGATTCATGTGCGTACGTTTGTAATATAGTAGTTATGACACTCACATGTCCATCGTCCATTTTGCAAGCAAATTATACGTGCAGATCAACTTCTTTCTTCATATGGAAAAATTACATCTATTTGTTATATATAATATTTGTTGTAAAAATTGTTAAATCAAAGACCGACTCCCGGCTCACAGTCGTTATTCACACAAATCACACACACACACACACACACACACACTAATTGAAATTAATATTTAGTGAAACAATATAATTATGCATTTCCGTTCAACAGTGGATGCTATATGAATCCTATAGTGTACAATGTACATCAGGTTGGGTTGAAAATATAAACATTCTGGAATTCGAGATCGAGACAACACGATAAAGTAGCATATTGAAATCCCAAAACAATATAATTAATTTTGAATTAGTTCGGTTAACCTTGATTGAAAAAAAGTATTAAACATCTTTGTTTGTAGAGTTTTTAAATTTTTCAGAATTTTAATTTTTTCACATTTCTGAAGGACAAAATATTCTTGCCGATTTTTTGCGAATTTTAAACAGAATTGCAATAGAAGCAAAATCGCCAATACCCAGGAATCGAAATTATTGCAAATACAGCGAATTTTAAAAATTAAGATCTTGGTATTTAATGAAATTATCTTTAAAACTTGTGGCTTACAAATTTTTTAAGCATCTTAGGATTTTTAGCACATACCAGGCGTATAAGCTTAAATCCGCTGTTTTTTAGGCAAAAGAAAGTCGTTTTTTTTGCAGAAAATACAATAAACTTTATTCAAAGTATTTTCCCTCGCTTGCTATACATTTTCTTCATCTCTCGGGCAATTTGTGTATACCACGCCAAAAAAAGTCTTTATCTTTCGATGCAAACCACTCGTCAAGCCATTTTCCGACGTCTTCGTACGAATCGAAGTGTTGTTCAGCGA
>CAKNWT010294991.1:0-10357 GCA_932066315.1 Andricus coriarius | reverse complement strand
CCCGCTAAATTTTACTTTTGCCCCGCTAATTTTACTTTTGCCCCGCTAATTTTACTTTTGCCCCGCAAAAATATTTTTCGGGAAAAATATGCTACTTTCGCCCCGCTTATCAGGGGCAAAAGGTGGGTTTTTCGGTCGGGTGTGGAATAAAATAGAATTACCTATTTATATTTTTTACATGAGATTATATATTTATATATTTTTATATTTTCTCTTACAAATATAAAATGAAGGAAAAATGAATGTGAGTTTTACCTTTAAATAAACTCTAATGTGGATCCGGTTTCCTTTTTATAGTGATACCCGTACACGAAATGCACTAGGGCGAAAAGAAGTGTACTTTCGAGCACATCTTTTGCTTCCATGGCAATATTGTGGTCGATTAAAATATAGCATCTGCAGGATTCATCATATAAAGAGGTTCCTACAACGAAAAAGAAAATAAATTATTTCATAAGCACTCTAAAATAAACTCAAAATTCAAATGAAAAATAAACGGTTTCTGTGTTTTTTTTACATTGAAATATAATATAGTATGTACCTTTTATAACCAGCATTAGATGCGTAGGATCCATTACTTTCATCTCCTCGTCAGTTGCATTAGAATCCTGAAAACATAAGATAAGTAGTACAATCAACTAAAAATATGCCGGTCGAGAAGAAAACAAAAAGATAAATTTTTTTGAGGATTTTTTTTTGTTGATCACTGGGGTCGATAATAAAAATCCACAATTATTTTGCAACGTTTCGTTAGCTTGGTTTACTGACCTGTTCAGGCTAAAATAACCTCTTCAGACGAAACGTCGCAAAATAATCATGGATTTTTATCATCAACCCCAGTGATCAACAAAAAAAACAAATATTCAAACTAAATATGGAGGGTGGTCAGATATTTCCATACCAAAAAGATGAATTGCATAAGCATATATATAAATGTAGAAAATTTATTATTTACTTACAATGAAATGAAAGATCTTCTCTTCTTCAAAATATCTGCTGATGAATGTCAGAAATGCCTGCGTCTTTGGTAGATTGCTCTCCAGATTCGAGCAAGATTCTCTCAGGTGATCCAAGTCCTCTCTAACCCTCACAGCCCGTTTTGGCTTACTTTTCAGTCCTTGATATTTCCTAGTGTACGCTCGAAAAAAATCCAATATGACCGTCGCTTTTTTTTCTAAATTTGCTTCCTAGATCTTCCTAACATCCTTCCCGAATAAAATTGAAGCGTGGTCGAGGAAATGATTTTTATTCCTTAGATGAGGTCAATGATTATCCAGGATCTCGTTTAGCGACAATTTCTCTTCAAAATCATCACGCTTATTTAAGCAGATTCTTTGAGAAGCATATGTTTCACGCAGAAGATTCTTCACTTCCACATTATCGTATTCCTGGTGTTTTAGAAGCAGAAGTCTCGCTTGCTTCAGTTGTTGACTTTCTCCGGTTTAATCATTTGGAACGGCTGGCTCGCATACGCTACACATCCGTAGCTGTCTTCGCATCTGACTTATTGAATTCTTGGACGAATATTCTCGTCGTTGACATCCTCATCATTCACATTTGTTGATTTCGATCGCCGTCTATAACTTCCTGTGTTCTCTGATGGACTTTTGAACCTCATGCGGTCATAAATCCTCATTTTTAATTAATTTGCTCCATCGGAAAATACATGAGCAGTGGAATCTGCATCATCAGTCCAGGTGGAAATTTGGAAAGCTAATGGGAATTTATTCACTACCTCCCTTGCAGCTTTTCCTGCTGCCCCCAGTCTTGATTGACCGGCTTTTAAAATTTTTAGGAAGTGATCTGCAACGTTTCTTATCAAATCGTGCTCATTGTCCGTAGAATTTGGTTCATTTTTGAATCCGTAAGGTACAATATTGTTCCATATCAAATGAGTCGCCATATAAGAACCTCCATCGAAAGAACTTGGAGAGCTTGGACTGGGAGGCAAAATGTTGACGGTGGATTGATTTCCTGTAAATTTAATTAATGAAATAAACATTAAAATTTGAAAAATTGTGTAATCATTACTTGCAGTTTATTTTCATATTATATATGAAATAGTTACCTCCAACAACTGAAGTAGACGAAGCAATGGTAAGAGCAAATCTTTTTGGTAAAGGTTCCCACTCCTCATCATCCACCAGTATCATCAGCTTCAATTGCGCGTTTTGCTGCCTTGTATTTTCTTCAGCTAGTTCTTCCAATGTTGGAAAGTCATCAACTTCGGCACCATCTTCTTCAAGACAAATCTGTAAATGAAAGGAGTGAACTTTAAAACGTAGAAATGCAAAAAAAATTTCTGACCACTAATAAATTGCCAAACAGTAACCTTGCACAAAGAGTCTGATAAAAGATGCAAGCGATTGCGGGCTCCAGAGATGACTTCGTCGAAATCATTGCCCCTGGTAACACTCCTCTTCAGACCACCTAGGTTCGTGACTTTGAAAAGCATTTTTTCGCTGCAAAAAAACAGTAAAGGATCTTTAAGTTCTCAGTAGTGCTGAAAACATTCAATATTTTTAATCGGAAAGCAAAACCTTATTCTAAAACAATTGTACATTATTATTTTTGGATAAATGATTTAAGAACAGTGGGGTACTCATTGTACTTAGTTATACTGCTCATACCTTAATTATTATTGATGTGTTGGAGGTTTACTTCCTTTTCTGTGTGCACATTGTGATTATTAGCACAATGGACTTGCAACCAGCCCATATTTCAGTTTCATATAGGAAACAGTGCCCCGAGTGTACACATGAAAGGGTGCATGTGACAATAATGCGTTAACAGAAACATACTCATATCTTAGCAATGGTCCTAGCTCATGAAATCGAAGTTTTGGAAGAAATTTGGTTTCCAAAATTTCCAAAATAAAGTGTAAGCATTCCTCTGCGTTACATAATATAATAACAATTCTTCCCATTTCAATGCCGCATTGGTATGCGTATTGTTTCAATGCCACTACGGTACCTTTTTTGTAATGCGTATATCCTTAGAATAACGGTTAATATAAAAATCAGTTTCATCATTCAATTGTTATTCCGATTTTAATCCAGCACCCATATCACGCATAGTTCTCTTGAAAAACGTATGCTTACTCTCAAACCTCAAGGTCCAAACTTCCATCAGAGGTCCAAATTGCATGCAATTTGGACAAATTGGATGCAATTATGCATAATCATATCCGGATAGTGAGTTAGAAAATGATGTTTTGGGCGTAGTGGCGTAAAGTAGACTAAAATATTTCATTTTGGTACGCTCATCCAGCTGAAAAAAACATAATGAAACATCAGGAAAAAATAAGTCCGAGAACAAATGATCAAATTTTCATAATTTTTGTTATTTTTGAAACACTGATATAAAAAAAAGAAAACTAATTATGACCTATCAAATTTTATTTTTATCTCAATTCTACATACCAAGAGCTTTAATTTGAGTCATCCTGAAAAAAATGTGTCTAAAAGAATAGCTTTCAGAATAGGAGTCTAAAAAAAAAATTTTTCTTATTTGCCTTATTTTTTAAATAAAAAAGACCTAGATCTAGATCCTAGATCCGACTTTTGCATCGTCGATGCTTTTGCTGAGATATTATTAGTAAAAATAAAAGAGCAAAAGGCTTGTTAAATTATGCTTTTAATTTTTAAGTGATTAATTATAGATTCTTTCGTTATCTGAAAGATATATTTCTTGAACACATTTTTAAATAACCTTCATAATATTTGCCTGGAACGGCTGTGTAAGCAAAACCTAATCAAATTACTGCTTCAGTATATCTATATCGCTATAGTGACATAAATCGACATCATTGGTGGCACTGCTAAAAACATTCATTACCTCTACATTACCTTACCGACACGTATTTGGTTCCTAATTTTCCATAAAATGAGAATAAATTAATCACGAATTTCATACACTTTTTTTAAATTTTATTTAGAAACAACTTTTAAAAATTAGATGAAAATGCAGAATAGTGACAAAAATCGAATCCAAATCTTGACTGAAGTAACCCAAAAAGAAATCTGCATAATTAAATCATATTGTAATTTAACTACCACAAAAATCGGTGAATTGATCACTGAAACTGCAAGTGTATGGCAGATTTCCGAGATTTTAAAAGATTCCAAGGGATTCCAGAGCATTTCAAAGGATGAAAAGGAATTCAAGAAATTTTAATTGTTGAATTAATTAATTCAATTAATTCAAATTTCGAAGAATATTTGCGTATGATTAAATGCAATTTATGTATAATATATTAATACACGGAACAAATATTTACTCTCGCAACGAATTTTCTGTTCAAATTATGAAAACCGATTCGATGTGAAGACATCATGAAACCAAAAAATCTCCTTGATAATGAAAATGTAACTATTCTTTTTTTGGTTAAAAAATTATCTTTTTTAGCTTAAAAATTCAACTATTTGGTTGAAAATTTATGTAATTTATCGAAAATTTGTCTTCTTTGGATCTTGGTTGAAAATTCAACTATTTGTTTAAAAATGTATGTCTTTTGTTGAGTTACTCTTTTTCAGTAGAAAATTAATCATAGAAAAATTTCCAGAGGTATCGAACTCAGGGATCGAACCTCTGACCTCTAACCTGAGCAACTAAGGCTTCTATATATCGTAATTTAAATTTAAAAAATCAGGAAGCTTATCTTTATTTTTAGAAAATTATCATTATTATTATCATTAATGACAGATCGTGTGTAAACTGCGGCATCTTTTTCAAAAGATAACTGGTAAACGCATTTAGATCCTCGATTTTGATGGTGGGCCAAAACTTGTTCTCCTTACAATTCTTCTTCCTATCGCCTCTCCGTAATCTTAAATCTCTCTTTAAATTTTCAAAAGAAAAAAATCTGGGGTTAATTTAGTTTTGATTGCACAATTTCAGATTTAGATTCAGAGCTGCGAATAATGATTTTTAATTGTTGACTTGTGTTGCAGCTAAAAATAATGCAATATTGCAACAATGCTTTATAATTATTTTCCGCTTTTGCTTGCTCGCTTTCTTGGAAGGTTTTGAAATTAGATTTGCCGTAGATGCAAGTAAAAGATTTAAGTTATTTCCATACGAGTGGATGGACGACCACGTTCTCTGTATTATTATCCATTCTCGCATTACACAACCCTTCTCTTCCCTTGATTCCCATCATATTTTCAGAATTACCACATGTATTAATTATAATTAAAATTAATAATAATGGATTTTTTTTTAAACAAGATGCCCTATTGTTAGTTTAATTCTATTTTGGAAGCGAAACACTTTGTCTATAAGTCATTGAGCGTCCAGCATGGACCTTCTGGGAATCACATTTAAAATTTAGTAAGACCTTTAACGCAGTTTCAAAAAAAAAAAATGACAAGGGCACCCAAGATTTCTAGTAAACATGGTAATAGGTGCGAATGAAAGGTGGCCGTAGGTCACACGGAGAAAAATGGATAGTCAAACTTGAAATGTCAAAATTTAGAAGGTCAGTTTGATAATCTAGATAGTCTCAAGTACCATCCACAATGTTTTCTTCATAGTTAGACAGACCATAATTTTATAGTCTGTTTGAATATCCACAGGTAATTCAGACTCACTATCAGTATAGTAAAATCGACACTCCAGAATGTCAAAAAGAAGTGGCTGTGTCACGACCTCTACCGAACGCCGAGAGAACACACCCGGTACCCGAAATGCATTTTTGGAGCGACTGACTTTCGGTGTCACGTTTGCCGTGTTTTACAATACTTTTAATTAGTTTAAACCATCTGTTGATATTTCAAACGTGTGTCGAGAGTGAATATAATGTGAAAAACATGTTGGGGAGTGGGTTGAGTGGTTTTCGTTCTGATTTTGAACGTCAAATTCGATACTGCCTAGGGATTGAGGACAAAGGCGTCACTTATTAATTATTGCGTATTCTCAACATTTTCAACCAAAAATATGCTCAGAATTTCGTAATTCGTTGATAAAGAAACAATACTTGCGAGATTCGTAATACGCATTTATAATGTTATCTGAATTTTCCTCCATTAATGTTTAAATTCAGTTCAGTAATGCCGTTTCCTTAGCCTCTCGTGCTCTCTTACTCTAAGGAATATATATATATATATATATATATATATATATGTAGGTAGAAGAAGGAGAAAAGATAATAAAGTTGACCCCCTGATATGATTAAGTTAACATTCCAGATTAATTAAACTAAAATTCCTGAGATAATCAGGCTTAAACTCCAGGATCGTAAACTTTACACTCTGGGATAGTAAAGCTAACCGTCAAATTTTGACACTCCATGGATGGTACGCTAGACCATCTAGGGGGCTGTCCCATAGTTAAAACTGAAATATAGTCAGTCTGACACTCTAGATGTTCAGACTGACTAGCCATTTTTCTCCGTGCAGCGAAAAACTAGGGACAGGCAAAGTGAGGGATTTCGGTCAAATGTTGCAAAAGGCTTTTAGTTTTGGTCAATTGTTAGGATTTCACAGCCCCGGGTAGAAACCCTTGCATTTTCGGTCAGGTGTACATCTGTCGGCCCGTATGTACATATGTCCGTCCGGTATACTTTTTTCCCTTGGATGGAAAGTGAGAGGTGGGGAAATAGAGAAAGTACCTAGCTGACTTCACTCCGTATTCTACCCGCACCTTAGCCAACTTTACCCCAACCCTTAGCTGACCTTGTTCGGCACCCCAACCGACCTAGCCCCGTACCTCAGCCGAAGTTACCCCTTACCTACGCTGACTTTTACCCGTGGTTTAGGACTTTAGAGTTTAGATCAGATGATTGTGTACCGTAATCGTCCTGACAGAAGAATAAGGAGTAGTAAGAGCAGGTGGGGAGGTGAAGGTTTTCTTCCTCTCTGCCCCCCCCCCCCTCATCTCCCTCACTTTTACAATGAGATTCCTAGGAAAAAAGATTTCGACAAATTTATATTCAATGATTTTAAGAATTTCTTAGAATTTTAACCTATAAGTTTCTAAGACATTTTCAAAGATTCCAGATACATTTTCCAGGGATCAGGAAATATTATCAAATTTTATAGGATTTTGTGGAGTTTCAAACATTTGAAGAGATTATTAAATATATTTCGCAATTCATTTGAATTTATTTGAAATATGCCCTGAATTCGTCTCAATTTATCCTAAATTCTTTTAAACTCACCTTAAACTATCAAGCATTTTATCAGATTCTTTTAAATTTACTTAAATTTTTAAAAATTCCTACTCAATTTAATGGATTTTGTTTTAGTTTTAGTTTATTTTATATAGAAGTCTTTTAAACTTAGCTTGAATTCTTAGGTATTTCATCAGATTCCTTTGAATTTACTTAAGTTCTTCTAAATTTACTTAATTCCACGCAATTCAATGGATTTTTTCAAAAATTTGTTTAGACTTAGTTTCATTTATATTGAACTTTTTCAAACTTAGCTTCAATTCTCAGGCGTTTCATCTTATTCTTTTGAATTTACTTGAATTCTTCTAAATCTACTCACGTTGTTACAAGTCGTCGCCCTACAGTTATCCTACGCCATGTCCACTTTTTGAAATTTTTGAACTATTATTTTTAGGCTTAGTAAGGGTTAAACTTTGTTTTTTAATACATTTTCCTCTGAAATTGATTTCCTCAGCTGGTACAATTATCAGTTAAAATAGTGACGTTAATTAAAAGTTAGAATTATATCACGCCATGTCCTTTTTTGCATTGCTATAAGTGGAAAAATGTCAACTTCGTAGTGCATATTTTATATGGATCACCTAAGTTCAATTCGAAAAATAGCAATTTTCAAAAATATATTTAACCTTAAAAGTAACGATCGGGATATTACTCAAAGGTCAATAATTTTCGAATAATTCATTTAATTCGAGGTATGTAATACAACATAATAATATGTGAACTATCATTCTGTTAAACTTTCTACTTAAGAATTTCATTATAAATAGTTCATTTATAAATATTTTGTGGACATGGCGTACTATAATTCTGAGAAAAAATGAATTTTTTGAATCTCATATTACGCCATATGCAAAATCAATTTTCCATATCAGCTAAAATACATTCATAATAGTATTAAAATTAGTGTTAATATTTTCTTGATCATGCATTATTTTTGACCGATAAACTTATTTCGACATTTGACAACGTTTTTGCAGAGTATATTATGTTTAAACTTTGAACCTCATTTTCTCAGTTTAACAGTTGAGGTACATGGCGTACTATAACTTTAGGGCGACGAAGTGAGTTCATGAAATTTCATGAAAATGTTAGTCAAGCTTTTTACACTACGGTTAGTGAAAAACTCATTGAAATTCCATGCAACACTGAAATTTAAATAGTTTATGAACATCCTATGGATATTCAATGTAAATAGTAAAACATTTTTAAGAACAGTTCTCTGAAATTACTTCTTTCGAAATGACAAAGTAAAACCAATTTTGTACATGTAATTGCCAAAAATGTATTTATCGATAGAAAAATATATCACACACAAAGCTTATAAATTTAATTTCATGAATTATTTTTAAATTTTCTTCAAATTTTAATTTGGGTTTATTTAATTTAATTAAAAATATTACTTCATTTTCAATGCATATTTATAAAATGTACGTAAACCACAGTAACAATTATTCAGCCACCAATAATATTTTATGTGCAAGCAATTGAAACAAGTTTCAGAGTCAATTTTGTAAAATTTCAATAACTTTTGCTTCAAAATTAAGTCTCGTGTAACTGAAAATTAATGAATATGGTCTCAAATTAATTTAAAATCCAAATTTATGAAATTTCAATGGCATAAGTCATTGAAAACTGACTGAAATTTCAGGAAATTTCTAACACTGCAATTCCACTTAATTCAATGGATTTTAAAAATGTTTATTTAGTTTTATTTTAATTTATATTCAAGTCTTTTAAACTTAGCTTCAATTCTTAGGCATTTCATCAGATTTTTTTTAAATTGATTAAATTCTTCTAAATCTACTCAACTCCACACAATTCAATGGATTTTTTAAATTTTGTCTTCAGTTTTAGTCTAATTTATATTGAAGTCTTTTGAACTTAGCTTGAATTCTTAGGAATTTCATCAGGTTCTTTTGAATTAACTTAACTTTTTCTAAAAGTTCCACTCAATTCAATAGATTTGTTTATCTTTAGTGTAATTCATATTGAATTCTTTTAAACTTAAATTAAATTCTTAGGCATTTCATCAGATTGTTTTTGAATTCTTTGTAATCTACTCAATACCACTAAATTAAATTAATTTCTTTGAACTTTTTTAGTTTGATTTTAATTTATATTGAAGTCTTTTAAACTTAGCTTTAATCTTCGGAATTTCATCAGATTCTTTTGAATTTACTTAAATTCTTCTAAATCTACTCAATTCCACTCAATTCAATGGATAAAAAATTTTTTTTAGTATTAGTTTAATTCATACTGAAGTCTTTTAAACTGAGCTCGAATTCTGAGGCATTTCATCAGATTCTTTGAAGTTTCGTTGATCTTTTGTAAACTCGCTTCAAATTTACTTAATTGAATACATTTTTTCGTACTTTTTCATTATTTTCAATTCCCTTGCATTTTTTCAATTCACTCTTCGACGATGAAGGTGTAGATCTCAAAACGGTGAAGGTGCGTGGTTTGGCTTTCGCCGATGACAAGATTGTTATGGCAGAGTCAATCGAAGACTTACAAAGAATGTTGTACAAACTCAATACAAGCATGAAGAACATGGGCCTCAAAATTAACGTAAATAAAACAAAGGTAATGTTATTTGAAGGAAAAGGTCAGAAAACAATATGCAACATTGTCCTGAATGATGAGAGATTAGAGCAAGTTGACAAATTCGTATATTTAGGTGGCCTATTCACTAGCGACGGAAAAATAGATGGGGAGTTAGATAGGCGCATTTATGAGGGTAAGAAGGCTATCGGTAGAGCAGGGTCCATTCTCAGAGATAAAAATAAATCAAAAGAAACTAAAATGACTGTATATAAAACCTTAATTGTACCACCTATACTATACGGTAGCGAGACATGGGCATGTCAAGAAAAGGACATGAGTAAACTTAACGTGATTGGTATGAAAGCTCTGCGCATAATATGCGGGAAAACACTGATGGACAAAGTCCGAAACGAGATGATCCTTAAAGAATGTGGTACGGGGGAGATACTAGTAAATATATGGGAAAGAAATCAGTTAAGGTGGTTCGGACATCTTGAAAGAATGAAAAATGAACGACTGACCAAACAGGTGTATAAAGGTGAAGTACATGGCACAAGGCCCAGAGGTAGACCGCCGAAAGCATGGATAGAGTCTGTAAATGAGACATTAATCCGAAGAGACATAAGAAGCCATAAAAACAGG
>CAKNWT010294990.1:0-11515 GCA_932066315.1 Andricus coriarius | reverse complement strand
GAAAGAAACGCCCAGCCAAAATCAATACACTTGGCTCTATTTCTGTAATAAAAGGGATCTTCTTTATCGCCAACAGAATAATAAGTCAGAATTGAAAAACTGATATATTGTTTAATGCTCATTAAAAATATAAATTTCATTATTTTCAATCGCACAATTCGTGATTACACTTAAAAAGTTTCGTGGAGAACTAGAAATAAAATTTAACAAGATCACTTCGTTTTCTAGCTTCCGATATCGACAAGATATGCAAGAATGCTAAAAATAAACATTTCTCTCACACAATATTCCTTCAAAAAATTACTGAATAATAATTAAATTACGATGGCCATTTGTCAATCTATCATTCATAATAAATCCTCTTCAAAATAAAATTGCGATCAGTGTCCAACAAAATTGTCAAAATTAAAATAAGAATGAGGTATTTCAAAGCAAATCCAGCACGAAACTAAATCTCTATTTCTAAATTACTAGAGTGCTGGTTTTGACTTGAACCTCCAAATTTTAAAACAGCTCAGACAAATTTTTCCTGTTCCTAATACAATAAAACCCCTTTCTAGTCGTCTTTCATTACATAGAGTGTCAATCCCCAACAGCATGCAAGTTTGCAGCAATAAATAAATGCCCTCTCCCAATCAATATGGCTACAATGTTGTAAAAATTCTGTGTGACAATCTTGTATCAATGATGATGCAATATTGATGCAAGATTGCCGAACAATATTACAAAACAATATTGATTGGGAAAGGAAATTCATATATTGTAGCAACATTGCACGACAATGTTGGCAATGTTGCAAATATTGCGTGCCGTTGGGGAATCAGCTGATCTATTTCTAATTTTTTTAAGCAATGCCTCATTTCTATTAGAAAATCTTGATATTTTTGTGACAGAAAACAGGAGTTTTTTTTACCGATTTCTGACATGAAGGAGGTTTTACTGAAGGAAAATTAGAAATTCAGGAAAAACAATAGTCTAGGTCTAGTAATATAAAAATTTCGCCTGACAGTCGCAAGAACGAAATGAAAAGGCGCGACTGATGATCTAGATGAAAGCCTTAACTCTATTTTGACTGTACAAATTACGAATGAATAAAATTAGACTCGAAAAATACAACACAACATTCAGCAATATCATTCATACACTCACACATTATCTTCACTATTAATTATTTATTTATAAATTTCAGTTCTCAGTCTTCAGTCAGCAGTCTCTTATCAATAATATTTACACTCGGGGGCGGGGATTTTATTTACAGGGAATTTTTGAACTAGGAAAAAAAGATGAGCGCACTACACGATTTTGATGGCATTGTCGATGTGCAGCTTCGACATTGTTTTCTTCACCCGGAGGGCTGTTAACCGAACCGCTGGATTTTTATTCCAACATTCGTTCATCAATTTCCCAATGGCGAAAAGGATCTGAAAAAGTGAGAATTTCGTTAGGAATTTGAGTCATTTAAATATTTTAGTAGAGATTAACATTTTTTAAGCGATCTGCTGAAATATGTTCAAAATCAGGTTTAATAATTAATACTCTCTGGTTTAGTATATCAGGGCGTCCACTCAAATCCTGGAAAAAAATTCCCTGACATTCACAGGTAAAAAATAGATTTTTTAATAATTTTTAAGAATTTCAATTTTAAGTAAACAAAAATTAACGCAAGAATCTCAAAATTTCCTTAAATTGCCACACAGTAGACACACTGCTGGGAATATGTATACAGTTTCGCGAGTTTATTATAAATAATGTTTTTTTTCAGTTTCTAGGAATTCAATTAATATATGTTTAATTTAGAAAGCTTTTAGAAATTATATTAAAATATATTCTTAAATGCATTCGCACCATTGAGTAATTAAATAATTCAATAATACTACAAAAATAATAAATCATTTCTTGAATTTGTCCCTAAAGTCCATGAATTTGAATACTAATTCAAACAAATTTTTCATTTATCTTCTTATACTTAAAATTAAGTGCATATTCAGGTAAAATTAATGTGATTACTATATTCAATTCAATTTAAATCGCTTTTTAATAGCAATAATATGTAATTGAAGGGTCATCAAATATTATAAAAGCTTGCAAAAGCACACAATGGAGAAATAAATCTAATCTCTACCAAATAGTTGAATTTTCAACTCAAAAATATCAATTTTCCAACAAATAGTTGAATTATGAACTAAAGAAGATCAGTTCTCAAACAAAAATGGATTAGTCAAATTTTCAGTACAAAAAAATTACTTTTCAACCAAAAAAACGAAACAAATTTTCAACACAATTGGAATACTTGCATTTTTAGCAAAGAAAAATTTATTTTGAGCCATAGAAAAAACGAATTGTTAACAAAATAGCTGATTTTCAACCCAAAGATGAATTTTCAATTACAATGATGAATTTTCAACCAAAAAAATTAATTTTTTACAAAATAGTTTAACTTTCAACCAAGTAATTAAATTGTCATTTCAAAAAAAGTTGAATTCTGAATGAAAAATGTAGTAGTTGATATTTCAAGCAAAACAAATTTTAGTTTTTAATCAAAAACAGTTGAATTCATTTAATAAATACGACTTTTTAATATGAGTTGAATTTTCAATTAAGAAAGATTTTTCAGTCAGTCAAGAGAGAGAGAGAAAATTGCAAAAAAATTGTAGAATTTTCAAGCAAAAATATGAATTTTCAATAAAATAGTTCAATTGAACGTGAACGTCCGCGTTAACGTTCATGAATTTTCATATTCTAATATTAAAAACATAAAGTATTTAAAAATCAATAAAAGTTTTTTTTTTTAATATTAAGAGATCTAAAATTTACGAAAGAAAATCTCTTGAAATTCTTCCGAATCTTTCAAAATAACTTAAAATCTTTAAAATTCTTAAGTTCTCTAGAAATTCGTTGAAACCTCTTAAAATATTTGGAAATCATAAAAATCCATTAAAATATGTAGAGATCATTTGAAATTCCATGCATATAAATTAAATTTAAATGTCCATAATATCACATCTTTAAATATTAAGAGTTCTAAAAATGTTTGAAACGAGTTCAATAAATTAAGAAATGATTAATTCTAGTTAGTAAGATATTTTTTTAACAAACTCCTACATATTGGAAAATTTCAAATAGTAATATTTTTAAAATTTTCAATTAAAAATTGTTTATATTTGAAAAATGTACATGTCCGAGTGATAATTCAGAAATTGTTGAATTGAGAACGTCTAGAAATGATCTAATATTACAAAATCAAAATGGTTCAATTGCAAATGCTATTAATTTGAAATTGTCTAAGAACTAAAAACAGTATCTATTTTTAAAACTTGAAATTTACGAAGTTTCTTCATTTAAGAAAAAGTACAAGCAGGTTTTTTAAAATTTTGATAAATCTTTACATTAATAAAATATTATATGGAATGTATATTTAAAGAAAAAATACTTAACATTTACTAAAAACTGCGCTTAAATTTGCTAAACTGTTAAAGTTTTAGCTTCAAAGTTTTATTTAAACCCTAAATTGTTTAACTTGAAATTAGTCAACTTTAAACAAGTTAAGTTAATTATAATAGATAATTCTGTAAGTTAAAAAAAATCTTTCACTACTCGCAGTAGCATATTCTACTTTTGAATAGAATAATTTTGTTAGATGTAAAACGAACAATTGTATTTTCAAATATCGTATATTTAAAGAAAAAAGGGGAAAAAGAGGAAGTTTTTCGATAATAGGGGAATAGGACAATGACTGTGAACCCTGAAATAATGCAAGGAATTCAGAGAATTCATAAGATTTCAAGAGAACAAAAGAATTCAAAAGAATCTCACAGAGTTTTAAAGGAATTAAAAAAAATACAGGGAATTCGAAATAATATATTAAACCAAAAAGTATTCATCAATAAACCTGTCTGCTGTTAGCCGCGTAAGTCGACGGCTTCCCTGCAGAGTGCTCCAGTTTTTTTTCTCCGGGTTTTTTTCTGTCCGTATACAGTTCTAAGCCACTTTTCGCAAATTTTGCAGGACAGCCGATTAAAGTTTAAAATATTTGTAAAACTCAAAAATACGGTACAAAATAATAAAAACAGTATTTATAAATAGCTTAAGTTTTTACCTCAATACTGTTAACAAACATGTTCAATAGTATTATAAAGGTTATAATTAAGCAATGAATTTTTCCCGTCATATTCACGAATGAAACAAAAGTCTCAATAATACAGTAGAAAATAAATGAAAACGGAATGATAATATTATTAAGATTGGTTTTTCGTGATAAAAAAAACATAAGAAACATTAATTATTGAAAACGTTGCAGAATTTAATTTTTAAATACAATACATTATACTGAAAACTTAAATCTTCGCAAATTTTACATTGCTTTCAATAATTGTTTCGTACATGTATGTTTGCAGACCTGCTTCTAAATTTATCGATTTGAGTTGCTATGAAATTGAAAAAGTAACCATTTTCTTTTTTTTTAAATTATATTCCCCTTTAATATTGCACATAATTGTATATTTTACCAGACGACCCAAAGTGATCTATTTATTTATGCTATCATAAAAACTCAAAATAAAAAAAAATTACTTAGAACTGTATATGGACAGAACGCGAGTTCGAGCTGTATAAGGACTGAACCAGAACTGGAGCTCTCATCATTGGAGCCGTCGATGTTTAGTAAAACTGGGAATGATTTTTCTCCCTTTTAGGAATGAATGGAAAAATACTTACTGGATCATTTTCCCATCTCGTTGGAATTACGGGCCGTAGCCTCTTGACACAGACTGCCAACCTCATGTCGTCGAAATCAGGATCACTAGGGACGACATCGTGGTAGGGGAGAGCATAAGGCTCTGCCGTACAAACTTTTCCTCCTGTCGCACATCTTCGACAGGCTTCCCAGAGAACGAGACCAGTCGAATACATATCCGCCATCTTGAAAGCGTCGAAGGAGGTCGTGTTCAGGGACTCATCGAGAACCTCGGGCGCCATATAGCGTCGGGTTCCGACTCGTGTGTTGGGTGCGATGTCGATTTCGCCGCTATCACTGTAAGAGAAATGGTTGGTTTCAATTTGGCCAACTACTGTCAGTCTGATACCCCCAAAAAACCAATGCCCTGAACTACCTAAGCCCCTAAAGATCAACATTTTACCCGACATCACAGTGGCCAACTTTACAGCCCAAAATGCTCTCAAAAAGGGGTAAATAAGACATTTTTCATGAAAATAGGGGAACAGTAGGTAAATTAATTCTTTTAAATGAAATTTTTGTATATGTACCATATGGAATTTAACATGAAACGCTTAAGAAATGAAGTCGAAATATATATTGTATTTCCAACGAAATAGTTGAATTTTAAGACAAAAGAGATGAATTTTTAAAGAAAGAGTTAAAGCTTCAGGCTAAAAAGTCGAATGTTTTAGAAAAAAAGTTTACTTTTAAAGCCGGAAAGATGAATCTTCAATAAAAAAGTTCATTTTCGACCAAGACAAAATAATTGAATTTTCAAAAACAAAAATTAGTTTTCAACCAAACAGTTGCATTTATAACCAAATGGTTGAACTTTCAAGAAAAAGAGACAAATTTTCAACAAAATAGTTGAATTTTCAACTTACAAAGAAGATTTTTCAACCAAACGGTCGAATTTTTAAACATAAAAGATTAAACTTTAACCAAAAACAGGTACATTTTTAATCATATAGTTGAGTCTTCAAGACAAAAACATGATTTTTTTAAAAGACTTGAAATATTATTGAATTTTCAATCAAGAAAGGTGACTTTTCAACTAAGAACTTTTCTACCAAAAACAGACTATTTTTCTACCCAAAAGGACGAATTTTCAACTAAATAGTTGAATTTTCGACGAAAGAAGATTTTTTTGTTTTATCAAAAAGATTAATTTTCAACCATATATTTACATTTTCTACAAAATAGTGAATTTTTAGCCAAATAGATGAATTTTCAGCGAAAACAAAATTATTTATCAATGAATCAGTTGCACTTACAACCAAGTAAGTAAACTTTTTAAGGAAAAGGCACGAATTTTCAACAAAATAGTTGAAGTTCTAACTAAAAAAGATCAATTTTAAAACAAATGAATTTTCAAATAAAAAAGATAAATATAAACCAAAAATGGAACAGTCGATATTTCAACCAAAAAGATTTTAATTTTAAATCAAAAATAGTTCAATTCAACCAAAAAAATATAAATTCTTAAACAAAAATGTAATTGTTAATATTGCACCCAAAAACAATTTAATTTAAAAAAAAAACAGTTGAATTGGACCAAAAAGACGAATTTTTAACAAAATAGTTCAATCCTCAACTAAAACATTCATTTTTAACCAATCATTTATGATTTTAAACCAAAAAAGATGAACCCAAGAAAGATTTTCAGTCAAAAGAGAACACCATTTTTTAATAAATTGTTAAATTTTGAAGCCAAAAAGGCCCTCTACAAAATAGTTGAATTTTCAATCCAAAAGATAATTTTCAACAAAATAGTTAAAAAAAAATAGTTCCACTTACAAGAAAAAAATATGAATTTTCAAACAAATTTTCGATCAAAGTAGTTCAACTTTCAAGCAAGTAGTTGAATTTTCAACCAAAAATGATGAATTGTGTACGAAAAACGTAATAGTTGAGTTTTAAGCTTAAAAGGATCAATTTTAAGCAAAAAATGGAATAGTTAAATTTTCCGGTAAGAAAATTAAAAATAAACAACGAATTTCCAACGAAGTAGTTCAACTTTCAGCCAAGTAATTGAATGTTCAACAAAAAAGATGAATTTTCAACCAAAATTTGTATCAAAGTAGTGCTTAACTTTCAAGCAAGTACTTAGTTGCATTTTCAACAAAAAATTATGAATTATGAACGAAAAATGTAGTAGTTAAGTTTTAATCTAAAAATAATATATTGTAAGCCAAAAATGGAATAGTTAAATTTTCAAGTAAGAACATTAATTAAAAAAAAAATTCCACCAAAGTAGTTCAATCTTCAACCAATAAAATTAATTTTCAACAATTAAATTCAACTTTTTATCGCTTTCTACAAAAAAAACTATTCCGCGTGCAAAATGCATTAAAAACTCGTACAAAGTTTCGTAACAATATCATAGACATTTTCGTAGAAATTCTTTAAAATTTTCATAAAAATTCAAAGAAATTATTTCCAACCGGTAATGTAATGGGGTTTTCAATAAGTACTGAATTCTAATAATATTATTGTTATCAGTAAAAAATCAATTCTTATCTATTATCTATAATTATTAAGACTGTAAAGTAGGTGCGAATACAAAATAATCAAGTAATTTTCAACAAATTCCATGACCTTTCCAGGTCTTCCATCAACCCTGTAGCTCCTTTTTTGCCCCACTATGCGACATCTATTTTCCCTACCACAAATTCAAAAAATATGAAATAAATTTTTTGTTAACTTGTAAGCTCACCTTAAGTACCGCACAGCGAGTCCAAAATCGGCGATCGCGCACTCCCCGTTCCTCTTAACAAGAATATTCCTCGTCTTAATATCTCGATGGGCAATCGCGGGTTTGCCCCGTGTACCAAATATTTCCGTATGCAAATGAGCAATTCCAGATGCGATCGAGAGGCAAATCGCCAAGAGGGTAGAATGATCCAGGACAGTCGTCTGCAGATAATCATGCAAGGAGCCCCTTTCATGATAATCCGTGATCAGCAACATCTGAGTCCAGGATCCGGTTCCTTTGATATCCGCAGCGATGAATCCGAGAATATTGTCATGCCTCATCAAGACAGTCTGATAAATCTCGGTTTCCCTAAACCAGGAGGCTTCTTCCAGCGTAAAGAAGACCTTCACAGCCACTTTTTCTCCTCTCCACCTGGCAAGCCAAACTTCTCCATAGCGTCCTTTACCGACACATTGGGAAAGGGCAAGTTGTTTGGCGATAGTCCTCTGGACAAGAAGAGGTAGACCAGATCCTGATCCACTGCTCTGATCAATCAGATCCTTCAAGGTTCCTTGATTCGAAACCAAGCAAGGTCCCCTTTCTTTCCTTCTGTATCGCTGGTAAATTATAACTATCGCAAGGATGAATATCATCAAGCAGATTGACAAGGTGACTGCTAAGACTATCAACGGGGCCCCGGAGGAAATTGCTATTGGGTCTGGGGCAACGGTGGATCTCTGTTTGTACATAGGGAATAGGTCTTTGTTGCAGAGTTCGGTATCATTGCAACAGATTATATTCTTGCCGAGGAGATGAGGAACTAAGTTCCCCTTGCATTGCATGAAACCCTGTTCATCGGGCGGTAGGCATCCGAAGGACCATTCGGGGACGTAATCTTGAAGCTCGGCGTCCCAGATTTCCTCGACTGCGCTGAAACAGTGGCCTCCGGGTCTGATAGTGCAGGTCCCATTCTGCTGGTCGAAGGGGCAGTGTCCCTCACAGTAACAGGATAACGCCAGGACTGTAAAGAGAAAGAAGATATAAGTTTGGTTCAGTCTTTGAATGAGGATTCGAACTATCAAAATGAGGTATTATTAATTAAAATAATCAATAATATACTACATATCACAGCTGCTAATGTGTACTTATTGAAGTATCTATGAACGCTTTTAATTTTCGATGTACATATCTTTCGTCAATGCCTTCACATATGAACGTGCCTATTTGACACATTTTACAGACTATCAACGCCCTAGAATTTCAAGACCCCCAATTAAGTCTATTTTGATCAATTCCTTCAGTATCAATGCCACTATTTATCAAATGTCTCAGCTATAAATACTCCTTAGTTAATTACGAATAACACTAGAAAGCAACTGATGTGAATTACTGTTTTCCCTGACTATTTCCCCAACTATTAAAGAATTAGAGCCCATGTTTAACACTACTAACAACAAGTACATTTGCTAACTATTCATGCACCCATTATAAATAACACTAATAATTAATACCCGCACTATTAATGACCATTAATGACTATTATTACTCCAACTATTATTGCCCTCACTATTAATACTCCCAGAAAATATTAATTCCTCAACTATTTATAACCCCTATAAGCAATACACCCAACCACAACTGACCCTTGTTAATCTGCCCAAACTGTCAACGCGCTCACTATTACTACCCACCCTATTAACATCGCCCACAGTTAATGTCCCCACTATTTATACCTCCAAATTTTAATGTCGCCACCATTTATACTCCAAACTATTACATAACCTCGTATTTATGAACACTCCCCACGATTAAACACACTTAAAATATTAACGCTTTCAATATGTATACCCTCAAACTATTCATTCCTCCACTATTAACACTTCTAACTACTAATGCCTACTAATTATACTTCAACCAATAGTTTCCCCACTATTTCTACCCCTAACTATTACATAAACTCCTAATTATCAACACTCCTAACTATTAATTCCTCAGTATTAACAGTCCCAAATTATTAATTGTCTAATTGCTGCTGTCCCCTATTACTACCCACAAACTGTTTTTTTAAGAAGATATTTATTTTATTTTATTTAAGAAGATATCTATTTTCACTATTATTACCCATACAACTAACACGGTCACTATGCCACCACAAATTATACTTTTAATTATTAATACCCCTGACTATTAAACTTTCAACTATTAATGTCATCACTAATTCAATCTTTAACTATTAATGCGACCATTATTGATACCCCTGACTGTAAACGATTCTGTTTATCAACACGGCTAACTATTAATACATAGGGGAGACCAGCCTACAGTAGATAATGATCCTACAGTAGATAATTATTGATTTAAAATACTAATATATGTAAAATAATTAATTAAATGTAATGAATAGTTAAGACACGATACGTGTTAATATATTAAACTTAGAATTGATTATTTTACTCATACTTGTGTTTATAATTATTGATTATCTACTGTATGATCATTATCTAGTGTAGGGTGGTCTCCCCTACGTTTTACGTATGAGTAATTATTTATAAAATACTATAAATTTAGGCATCAAACTTTATCAGGATGGCCAAAAAACTTGACTTTCAAAATTTCCTGACTTTTACTGACTAATTTTTCATTTTCCCTGACCATTAATACTTAAAGAACAAAATTGGAATCTTTTAACATTCATAATATAGACCCTTTTCCAAATGGAATAAAACAAATTCAAATTTAACTAATAATTAACTTATTTAATTGAAAATTAAATTTCGGTGTCTGCATGAAAAGGACCCTTATGACCGGTCCTAGTTTAGGAGATATTCATGTTCTTTTAAGTTGAGTTCAAATATATTATTTTCGGGTTTGAGTGAGGTATGATAATGGGACACATATTGAATCTATTGGCACTATATTCATGTCTCGAAAGCAACCGGAAGTAGGTGCATTTCATGCTCGAAGAAAATGTATAACACGTGTGCTTATGGCACTCACCATGTTTAGATGCGTTTTCTGGAAAAACGATTTTTCGAAGTTTTAAATTCCGGGAATTTATCTGGCTATATGCCCCTATTCGTAACTCCATGCCGACCATAAGGGCTTTTTTTATGCGAACGTCCAAAAATATGACTATTGTTCATTTGACTTTAAAAGAATTCGACGAAATTCATAAGAATTCTAGGTAAATTTTTAACAATTCCAAGTTAAATTCAAATGAATTAGAAAAAATTTAAAAAATGCCATTGACTTCAGTAAAATTAAAGTGAATTGAGAGGAATTTAAGAAAAATCAGAAGAATTGGATGAAATTCATAAAAATTCAAGGTGAATAAAAAATAATTAAGCAAATACATTTTTTTAAATCCATGAAAATATGATAAAACCTCGTGAAAGTCTATGAAATATGATATGCCTTGAAATCTGAAAAAAATTAAGAATGCCTTGAGAGCTTTTAAAATCTCTTAAAATCATTGAAATCTTCAGAAATCTTATGAAATTGCTTGGAATAATTTAAAATATGGATGGGATTTCCCGTAAAACTAAACGGTACAGTATAGCGCTAGGGCTAGTATTACGAAAGTTCCATAAAGGTAGAAAATTCGTTAAAATATCATAAAACTTTATAGGTCCTATAAAATCGTTATATATCTTCTAAAATTCTAGGACATTTTTTAAAACCCTTTGACAATTTTTTTTAATCCCTTAAAATCAATTAAATCCTTGGAAATTTATGGAAAATTTTGTAATCTCTTGAAAATGCCTTGGAATCTTTTAAAATACCCTAAAATCTTTAAAATCCTATGAAATACACTCAGAAACAAGTTTGTTTTACTGAAAGAAAATTTCTTTGAATCAAAGAAAAATATGTATTGGCTCTCAGTCAAACAAATTTTTCTTTAAATCAAAGAAATGTTTTGGCCGCCTTTCTTTTTGCGGTTCAACAGAATATTTTACTGTTTGAATGAAAAATGTTCTTCCATTTTACGAAAATATTTCTTTAATTTAAAGAAATGGGTATTGTTTCAATGTAATTTTTTCTTTAATTTAAAGAAAAATGTAATTCATTGAACCTAAATATTTCTTTGATTTAAAGAAATATTTTAT
>CAKNWT010294988.1:3219-16355 GCA_932066315.1 Andricus coriarius | reverse complement strand
AAAAAAACTTCTGTCGCGATTTAAGATTTTTGGGATTTAATTTTTTTGGCGATTTTGGGACGTTATATACACTAAGAAAAAATTTTCTCATAAATAAAAAATAATAACATGTTTCTTTGGTTCATGAAGAAATTCCAGGTTCGAAGAAATCCAAAAAACATCATTTCAATTTTGTTTCTTTACTTGTTTTGGATGTCGGACTACATTAAACTATTCGTATTTAACTAATTCTATTTTTTCTCAGACTTTTTCATATCACTGTGAATGGATTTCCAACGACCTATGTGCATCTAATTTTTAAAAATAAGTTATTTAATGGCAGAAATCATTGAAATATTATTAAAAATTATTTAAAAATATACAATTTTTTATAAAAAGATTGTTTGTTCTTTCCGAGATATAAAAATAAATATTTAACCTTTCCCCTATTTTTGCCTTTTTCGTGAGAAAATCACCCCATTTCCCCTTTTTTGAGCTCATTTTGCGCTGTGATCCCTGTAAGTGGCTAATATAATTGATGTGATGGAATTTCTATCTTCAAAATGAATGTTCTCGCTTTCATTTTTTATGTAATATTTTCTTCACTTGTTCATCATTTATCAATATCGAAACGTCGTTTTTTGTACTTATCGTACCCTCAGAATTATCCGATTTTCTTCGAAGACGGCTCAAATTGAAGGTTTTGGCATGTGAATGTGCATAAAAAATAAAATTTTCTGTCTTATTGAGTTTTTTTTGTTATCATAGATTGAAAAATAAGCAAAATAAGATTTAATTTTTAGACCGTTAATTCGAACTAAAACCATTTCTATTCTTCTAAACTGTCATTTCTTTGGTGCCAGGAAATATTTCTTCAAGTTTCCTGTACGCTTCTTTGAAACAAGAAATCAATTCTTTTAATTAAAAAAAACTTGTATTTTATCCGATCGACATTACTTTCAATTGAGAAAATATTTCTTAGAATTGAAGTTATATTTGATCATATCAACTGAGTGATTTTTAAATCCAAATCTCTAATTTCATTCAGGTAAAGACATCGTCTATTTGCTCAAATAATATTTCACAGGCTGAAGTAATTATTTATTTGCTTCAATAATTTCTTATTCTTTATACATTCAAACGATTTCTTTGGATTAAAGAAATACATGATTGGACGTATTCAGCACGTCCATTTCTTTGAATCAAAGAAATTTTTTTTGATTCAAAAACTTGTTTTTTCAGTGTATGCTGGAATTTTTTCTTTCAGATCGATTCTCTCCGAATGTGGCTCATATTGAAGCTTTTGGCAAGTCGATGCTAGTTGATGAACTGATTATAATCAGTTGTTAGAAAATATTACAAATTAGGAAATTTCGTTTCTTGGACTACTATGCTGGAAACTTTAATTTTAAGTCGGTCTTTTTCAGGGATGGTTTAAATTGAAATTTGAATTGCAAAGCAAAATTTGCTACGTCCTACTAATGCTTTTTTGTTAGCTGTGATTAAAAAAATGAGAAATATGAGTACATTTCATTTTTTTATACCACTATGCCGGAATCTTTTCTTTTAGACACAGGGGCTTCAGGGTTGTATCTTGTGCATATTTCAATATGTTTCTTAGGGAAGTTAATAGGCTTCGCTTTACATAATCCCTGTAATAAAGTGAAGGAAGGTACTGCTTCAGGGAGGGACACTTCCTTTGCAAAATCTGTTCTCTCCAAGCCTCGCCCCATCGTAACTCTCAAGAACTCTTGAGACTAGTATTTCATGTATATGTATGTGAACCGTGGACCAGGTAGCTTTTCGCGGATGAACAAAGCCTTTTGACACAAAGAAAGATAAAAAAATGAAATAGAATACATTAAAATTAAAAAAACTTTTAGATTGGAAAATTCAACATTTATTCGTTCAAATTGACACGGTTCAAAAGTGTGCTATTCAAAAATTAAATCCTTTAAAGGATTATAAATTCACTACACTCAAAATCATATATGTAGGTTATAATTGAAATTTCTTAAAAGTTTGAGGATTTCGCAAAAAGGAATTAAGATAAAGGGTTTTCCACAACTTCCTAAATGTCGACATTTTCGAAATCTAATTCCATCACACAAAGCTGAATTGTTTGAAGGATACCTTTATGTATTTCTATAGGGATGCATGCATCAACATTCTTAAAGATTACAGTTTTTAAAGAAATATTTCTTTAATTCAGAGCTTTAACACTAAAGAACACCCATAATTAATAATAAAAATTTCGCAACGACTTTTCAACGTTCATCGTTCTAGATCGTAAAAACCGAAATAATTATTTATATATAATAATCTTCAAATTCATTCATTTGCTCTGTCCACATTGAAGCTCCTATATTTTTCCATTCAAACTTTGCATATTTTTTGCCTCGTGGCTTTTGGCAACATGAAGTTGTTCCATTTGCATGGAGATGCTTTATAGATGATTGCCAATTTATAATTTTTGCACTTTAGAATAAAATGATGCATTTCAAAAAGCGTCGTACACAATTTCAAAATTATTAATATTAAACGATGTGTGAAATTGTTTCATTTTTAACGCTTCATCTTTGCATTCATTAATTTTAAAAGTTTCCAATTAGAAATTATGTAATTTATAATTATGTAATTAATCATTTTGACAGTCTTTATAATTTCTAGAATTCTAAAAATTCTAAATTGGTTAATTTTCGAAGCCTTGGAAATAAACTTGTTTAGCTTCAGAATTTCAAATTGGCAAATATTTATTTTAAAGTTTCCTAGTTTTTAAACACTCAATCAGGAACGTCTAAATTCTGAAGTTTTTACGCAGATACGATCATCTTCAACGATTTTTAACTTTTCTATAACATTATCAAAAAATTCTCCTCAAAAACAATTAATAGCCCTTTCAATCTTGGAAATCCTATTAAAACTCCTTAAATTTTATGAAAATCTTTTTGATACCCAGTAAAATATTATAAAATCACTTTAAATCTTTACAATGCAATATTTTTATGATCCAAGATAATTTGTCTTATATCTCAAGAAAATTTTCTTGCATGACAAAAATCAACTTTCTTTAATCAGGCACATTTTCTCGGTCCAAGAAATATTTTTGTCGACCAAGAAAATATCGTGTTGCCCATATTCGTTACGATATTTTTTTGATTCAATATCATCATGAAATCTTATAGAAATCCCTTGGAATCTTTCAAAATATCCTAAAGCTTAGTAGGTCCTATAAAATCCTTCCAAATTTTCCGAAATTCTGGAAAATTCTCTAAAACCACATACAATATTTTTAACTTATATATATTTATTAGAATCATTGGAAATTCGTTAAAATTTTTAAAAATCTTTTTGAAATTCCTTGGAACGCTTACCTTAAAATGTTTATAAGCTGCTAAAAATTCCTTGGAATCTTTCAAAATACCCTAAAAATGTTTAAATACTTTGAAAGCGTTCAAATTCTTGAAATCTATTGAAAATTCTTTGGAATCTCTTCAAATCTCTTAAAATGATTGAAATCCCGCACTTCTTGTAAATAAATTCTCTGATATGCATTCAAATATTATATAATATCTTGGAATCTTTTAGAATATCTTTAAACCCTATAGTTCCTATAAAATCCATCAAAATCTTCCGAAATTCTAGTAAATTCTTTTTAAACTGCATGCAATTTTCTTTGAATCCCTTAATATCATTAAAATCCTGGTAAATTCTTTAAAACTTTTGTTATGTTGTGAAAATTTCTTGGAATCCTTTAAGACGCCCAAAAGCTTTAAGATCCTTTAAAATAGCTGAAATCCTAGAAAATCTTAAAAAATCTCTTAAAAATCCTTTGAAATATTTGTAGGTCTTGCAAATCCTCTGAAGCTTTTTGGATTATTGTTCAATATCCTAAAGTCTTATGAATCCTGTGAAATCCTTTTAAATTTACGGAAATGAAAAGAAATTCTTTAAACCCGCATATGAACCAAAATATTAAAAAAAAAAAAAAAAAAAAAAAGAGGTAAACCTTTCAAATCCTACGACATCCCTTAATTATGTGAAATTCTTCGCAATTTATAGAAACATTATACATTACTTAGAATTTCGTTATATGTATTGAATTCCGTAAACTATCGCTTGAAATTCCATACCATTTATTTGAAGTCTTTGACATCCTCTGAAGTACCTTTGAATCATTGGAAATATTCTAAATCTTTTTAAATCGCTGGAAATATTTCTAAACAATTGGGTAGTACGGCTTTTAGAGCCGTTCAGAAATACTTCTGACAAGTCAGTTGGTGAACCCCAGTCCGCTTCTGAACACTAATTTTTGCGAATAAATAATATATCAGTTTTCTCAACATGAAGATATTTAATGGAAAAATCCTAAGCTTTTTTTCTGACAAAAAAAAAGAATACTAAGTTCAAAAAAAGTTTCATAAAATTATTTTATAAATTGATCCATTAAAAATGGTTCAATTTTAATTTAAAATACTTTAAACTAAGAAGAATTCTAATGTTTTGAATGCTTTAATTTTGTAGAGTAGTATTCAATATTTAAAATCATCATTTTTTCAGATATGAAAGTTTTAATTTATTAATTTTTATTACTTGGGAAAATGCGCATGTGATAAAAATAGAAGGCAAGGGAAAATCATATATGCAATAAAATGGTATAATAACGATTTTTTTTTATTGAACGCATTCAAATCTATACAGATATTAAATTCATTTTAATGCTTAGTTTTTAGGCCACAAATTGTGTTACAACGTTTTGATCCGACTTCGGTTTACAAAACGAAATTTCTTTAAACTTGTCCTAATTCACTTGAATGATGACCATTTTGGCGTGATGGGGGCTTCATATAAACTGTTACTTCCGGATTAAAATCTGCTCCATCAGGATAGTCCAGAATGTCTTTATCGCTCACTTTCCTGATATCCAATAGATTTCGCCTGTCCACTTTAACCCGTTCTTTAGTTAATGGATCATATATTCCACTCATATAATTAGACTTGTCAATTACTAAAATGATGAATAATTCCGGTGTGGTGGTTATACTACGATAAGTACTGTCAATTACACGTTCACCACCCTCTCGTGTTTTCGCTACAAAACCAGGAATAATCGAGGCCTCCTTATTTGCAATAACAGCACGAAATGGCTGTTTAGGAGGTCCCTCATGCCTTTCACGAGTAGGAGATCTTTCTTTGGCTCCTGCCGAATATCCTAATAAAAAGAAAGATTTATGGCTGCATTAAAATATTAATTAGAACTATACCAATATATATAGGGAACGCGTTCAATATGGTTAAATATCGTATGGGAGCTTCCATTAATTTCGTAAGGCTTTTTTGGGGGGAGGGGGTCCAGAAAATCTTACAAATCCTTACATAGAAGGGGGGGGGGGGGCAAAGAATTTCTTACGTAATTTCGAATAAATCATTATTTGTTTTATTTATTTCAGATTGTTAATAATAGCGCTCATAGTCGCCTGAATATTTTGGTCGAAGAAGTAGAAAACTGCAGAAAACCAAAAGTCGTGAGCACAGCCAGTTATCGACAGACGAGTTTGGATGCATATATTCGATAGTAAACGTCCCGCTTGACAGTAGTTAAACCCAATAAATAAAAATAAAAATGGTTTTGATAAAGATGAAATTTAGGCTGTTATGGTTTGACACCCTTCCATTGTTCATATTTTTAGATCTTAAATTGGAATTTTTTACATTTAGAAATATTAATTTCAAAATTTGGGTATTTCAATAGCCAGATTCTTAATATGCGAATCAAAATACATCGATATACGAGGTTTCAAAAATATAAAAAATATATGAACTTGTATTAATGAAATTCCTAATCGCTATCGAAGTCGTCAGTTTGATAGCGTCAGTTTCCGATTAGTCAACTTTTTTGACTGCTGCATTTGCATTCACAAACACATTCACAACTCTTAATGTAGTTGTTAACTGTCTGAACTCTATAGCGTTTTTATCAAATTTCAAGATAAAAAAGCTTGAAGATTTTCTGTAAATAAAACCATATACCCCTAAAAATAAATACGTTATAAAAATTTTTTCTTATCTCTTCCGGCGATATCAAAAGTTTCAGTAATCTTTTAAATAAAAGTTATTTTAACAATCCACGTTTTACCGTGCAATATTTATCTTTATAAGCAGGAGGGGTACTATTTCGTCAATTTTTAAAGCTATATAAAATAATTGTCTCAAATCAGTTAACTTTCAACATGGCATCCGTAAACGACTATTATTGTCTTCTTCGTAGTGTGCATTATTTCACTTGCTCAGATGGTCGGTTATGATGCCACAGGAGACGTGAGTCTTGTCATTCTCATTGCAAACCCTCCTTGCAAACAAAGACCGAAACATAACTGTTAATAGTTATCAGCTTTTGGATAGCAGTAGTAAGTAAAAATTTTAAGAATCTTTAATTTTTGCATATAACATTTCATATAGAGAAGATATACAATATCAAATGTATAAATAAAATTTATTTTAGCATAACGCTCAGTGCAAATAAGACTATGCCATAATTTGATTCTGATATTAAAAAGACGCAGACTTTCATTTTTTACATTGTCTGGACAATGTAAAAAATGGAATTCTGCATCTTTATAATCATTTTTCATATCAGAAGCAAATTATGGCATATTCTTATTTGCACCCATTGATAACAAGATCTGTACCTGATTTAAAATATTTTTTTTACTGATAATAATTATGATAAATTAATACTTCTGTATAGGTCAGAAAAAATGAAATAATTTAAATTTTGACAAAATAAACGTATAGGGGAGAGTCGGGTAGCCCCGGGCAATCGTAATTTTGAATAAACTGAACTTCCTGCATTGATAAATCGACATTATTATTTTTGGGAATTGACCCAAAGTGTAATTTTCATAATATGTACTTATATCTCTCATTTCCTTAAAACGCTTTGAAGGTCGAGTTTTTTATAGTGGTTTAGCTTAGTTGGTACATAGTGGATCTAAATTCATAGGTACTTGGTGTGTAAAAATAAAACATTTTTAGAATTTTCCTATCCTCATAAGCAACCTCAATATAAAAAACCACCCGAATTGCTTCAAAAAATTATTATCTGTTTTCCTATTATTTTAGAAATCTCAAAATAAATAGGTATCGCGCGGAATACTTAGCAGAATTGTAAGAAACTTACGGATTATTTAATTCCTTATTAACTACCCCTGAATGGAGAAAAAAGCACCCCAATGCATACAATGTTATAATTCTATTCGTGTTATTTTATCCTGCTTTAAATTAAAGAATAAGTTTTTCGGAACATGCGGAAAACTACCTCTTCATTGATCAAATAACACCTCTAATGAATACAAACATTATGATTTCACTTCCTGCTGTTTCTTTCTTCTCGAAATTGAAGAATAAGAAGAATAGGAATTATAATTAAAGTTGCAGTTTACTATAGTATATTATATGTAAGGAAGAACTCGGACAACATGACCTTCATAACCTTTTGAATTTTAAAATATAATCTCTTAACCTTAATCTTAAATTTTTTGATCAAAACCATCACTTTGTCAAAATTATAACTTTCCTAAATACATTTTTTATTAATCCTACGCATTTAAAATGAAACATACGATTCAAAATCCGTATATTCCTGTTTTCCTAATGCAAAGTGAATTAGAAACAGAAAAACTCAAGAAACCCAGAAACTAGAAACTCCAAGAGAGGCTTGTAGATTTGAAACCCTTGAAGGCATATTTGTTTTCATTGTTATGATCGGAGGATGTCCTGCCGAAGTATTGCCGGAGTTCGCCGGATAAATCCGGCAAATACACTGCAACTTCGGCAGGCAGGAGAAATACCGACCGGAGATTTCAGTAGGTCCTGCGAAGGTCCGGCGAGCAGTAGGCACTGGCTTCGCTGGATTCGCAGGAAGCCGGTGGATAGGAGGCAGTAGTAATTCTACTGTTCGGCCCATATCTAGCTTCACTACGTGTATAAGGAATCATCCTAACTTTTATCTTTAGACAAAAAAAGAAAACAAAAAAAATGATCGAATTTGGAAAACAATCAAATATGTTTTTGACTTTCGTTTTCGAGGGTCAAATAATTATATTTTCAAAAAGCGCCTATGCGCACTGAAAGTGGCAGTGTGTTAAAGTCTGATTCGTTCGCTTATTTCGGCGACTTGTAACTCTTGTTAATATCAACGAAGAGAATGTAATTACAGCTTGTGAAGGAATTTTTTAAATTGCCGTTTTTTATTTGCAATAATTCAGATGCCGCATTACACATTCAAAATATAAATAATAATTGTTGGAAATTCTTGAAAAGTAGAGATTTTATTTACTAATATCAAATATATGTTACTATGTCTGATAAGGATATATACAAGTGAACTTAACAACCTTTCTTCTACACGGAAAAAAGTGGATCGTTAGAAGAACTCTCTGAGTCATTAGCTCTAACTATCTTTAATTAAAGCGCAGCTCTTCGTCGATGAATATTGCTAAAATTACTGTTTTGCATTCTTGTTATTTAAACTGACTTCTTAAGACAGTAGCACACACTGCACCACTTAGGGGCCATCAGCACTCAGCAAGAGGAAGAGTTACTATGTATTTAACGTAGTAAGCCTTAGTGAAGAGTAAATTTGCCGATTTCTCAATGTATACACAAGAGTATGCACACTGCAGGCGATTCATAATGAGATTTGCTCGAAACTTTCGACAAAAAAAATGATGCATAATGTCAATCGATTTGAATAAAAAAAAATTATTTTATATATGATTACTGGACTTAATTTGCGATTATTATTACATAGTTGCACGCTCAAACGCATTGAAAAATCGCCCCCGCTTGGATTTTGAACCCTACCTTACTACTTAAAACCTGTCCTAAAACCTCAATCTAGCGAATGCATTAGCCAACTGAGCTATCGAACCAATTCTAATAAATTTTAATGAAAAATCTTATAACACGCAGAATCGTACTTACTTTCATCATACTTACAGGAAAAAATGATTGGGTTTCAAAAAATGTGATTAAATAGTTGTTAAAGTTGAAAAAATCAGAAACTTCGAAATATTTTCTATTGTAGCTTTGTGATTTTTCACAGCGACAAAACCAACAATTTATGGTTAAAAATGAGTTTTTTTTATTTTCATCAGAAAAATTTGAGATCGAATGAAAAATAGCGGAGTTACGATTTTGGGGGTATATGAGAATTTTCACATAACACTTTTTTTAGTTTCACTCGACCTACAATTTCTACTATGTTTCGTGAAAAGTATTTTTTCACTGTACCACAGTGAAATTTTATTCTTGCTGGAAATTGTCGTTATTTTTAAACATATGTAATAAGTTCAATATCGTACCCGACTTTCAAATTTAATACCTAAATCAACATGGCTTATGCAACTTGAACCGAAAGTAATTTTTATTTCCAGATTCGATACCTAAAAACTAGTATGTTATGGTTACGCGAATTTAATTAAATTCAGACGAAGCCAACTTATTTAAGACGGATTTCAGTGAATTCCAATCAATTCCACTGAACTCCAGAGAAAATGAAGTGAACTGTACATGAAATTAACTACTGGAAGTCCTGATTAAATGCCATTGAATTCAAGTTGAAATCGATTTTTTTCGAGAGAAATTCGCTAATTAAAGAAAAGTCATTTGAATTCAAATGAGATCTGTGGAATTATTTCTCCTGATTGAATAACTATTTAGAAAATGTATGGAAATTTGGAGAATCGCAAATGACCACTCATATTATTATAACAATTGGAGCCTCAGCAGAGATAACGTCGGATCATTCAGAATACTTCTTTTTAATACTATGTTCATAATAAGATAAGAGATTTCTTCCCAAGGATTTTCTATTCTCTGTCGATTTATAAGTATCATAGGACAAATAATGTTATATAATAAAGTATATCAACAATCATATACTCACAGTTTGAACCAAGGTTAAAACAAACTATATTTGTGTTGATAAAACGTTATCTCTACCGAGGCTTCAATTATACAATTAAATAAGTTTTCAAATTTGCATATTATACTTTTTCTTTCTTTGGGACAAAACTAATTCAATTTTATAAGCTTTCCATCTTAAGAATTAAGCGTAAAAATATTGACATTAGATTTTCGGTGTTTTTGGTGCTCATTTTTCGGAAAAATGGAAAAAAGATGTACTTCATAATAACTCTTTGTAAATTAATGTTTAGTGCATTGTTAAAGTATGTTTAAGGAATAATTTTTAGCAAATAAATGTTAATTTTCACTCCCTTAACCTCCCAGTGTCGTGCACGATCAATGCAGTTTTTGTAAAATTCATGCTAAAGACGGTATTTTTTTAACTTAATTTTTTTTTAGTTTGAGTGACAAGTTTCTGAATATTTTTTAACTAATTTTTAGTGACTTGAACGACTATCATTTTTTTAAATTGTCCCTTGTAAATCGTGAAAATGTATAATTTTTCGGGGTAAATGATACAGTTTATGAATGTCAAGAGTAATATTTCTCCTCTGATATACTTGTACACGGAAAAAATGTGTAGTTGAAACAAAACAAAAAAACTAAAAAATCAAATCAAGAAAGCTAAAATATATTTAAATAATTTAATTTTTATTTTTGAAACAGTCAGATATAATCTTGATTCAAGGATGTTCATGTCTTTGAATTAATTATGGGACGGCACTAGTTTCAGATGTCACACAAAATTGAAACTTGAAATACACTCCTACTGACAAAACTGGCGTCGGATCCGACGTCGTCTGCTATTAGGATCCGGGGTTGTATCCTAATAGGATCTGGCGTCGGATGCGTAGTCCGATCGGGCGGCAAATTCTAATTGCATCCTACTATGAAATTCTTTAAAGGTTTTCAATAAATCTTTCGAAAATTGCCACAATTATGACAATTTGTGAAAGATTTATTAATAACTTTAAGAAATTTTCCTAGTAGGATCATATTAGAATCCGGTCCCAAATTCCGACAACGGTTCCGGCATCGTTTCCGACGCCAGATCCGTCGGCAGAATTCTATGATGAGGGAGTCCAAAGAGCCGAGAGAGAGCCGCTTAATATCATATGTATTTCTATTGGAAATGTTTCACAGGGACCTGACTGTTTACTTTCCAGTTTATTTCGAAAAAGTTACAAAGTCTAGCCCGTCATGACCAAACAATTTTCGAAGCATCAAACCCAACTATCTTCTTGCACGTTTCCAAGAATAGCCAGGGTGTTTGAAAGTACCAAAGGCGAAAAATGAACATTAAAAATATTGAATTTTTTCCCAGATAATCTAGTCAGTCTTTTCTGGCCCTAATCGGGTGCTGGCTAGCCTAGCAGGACCAATAATTTTTTTAATTTTTGAATCCAAATAGTTTTTTGTACATTCCCAAAAATATCCGGAATGCTTAAAAGTATAGAAAATAAAAAATGTACATTAAAAACAAAAAATCAACCATCTAAAATAGATTTTCACAAGACCGACTGTCTAGGGCTAGATTAGCTCGTCTAGACTAGCGCTAGATTAGGTTGTCCACACTAGCGTTCGGCCATACAAAAACGTTTCACTTCTACTCAGCGCCATAATAGACTGTCTTGACTGCGCCACATTAGCGGTCAGGACGGTCTATCCTGGCGTCGAATAGTTTCCAGATAATAATTTTCTACACGGACGCTGCTAAACGGCTTCCTCCAACTCTGCCGTCCAAATTAAAACGATACATAAGGGGCATTTATATGAAAAATGGGTTCTTGCTATCGTTGGATTCGTAAGAGAAAGCTGCATCTAACTTTTTAAATACAACTTATTAATATTTATTACCAAAAACTTTTGTTTAAAAATCAGTAAAGTCGAAGAAGTTGAAAAATCGTCAGCATACAAATCAAAAAGAACATAAAGTACTAAAGAATCGCTTGCCCCTACGTATGTTTTTGACTTCTGATACAACTTGTATTACATTATTTTTACCCGAATAGTGTATCTAGATTATTCAAATTTTTTCGATATGAGGGTTCTTTCGGCAAACAGTTTTTCTCGATTTTCTCAGTTTGAGTGAGATTGGACTTACGTATCTTATTAGTTTGTACGGTAGAATTAGTGGCTGGCCAGTCATTAACTAGCGGCTGACCATACGATCTGGCCTGGGGCTAGCAAAAAAAAACTTTACATTTTTGACCAGGCCTAGATCAGACAATCTAGTCAAATATCCTAAACAAAAATTTTACTGTTGATATTCGTTCAATTCGTCATTAATTATTATTTAATGATTAATTTAATAATTAAATAAAAATTTGATGAAAACAAAAAAATATATAAATTGTTTGAACAATTGAAAGTAAACCTGACTTTACTATGTATTTAACGAAATTTTGGAAATTTTGGAAAAATTTTGGAAATTTTGTTTGAAAAAATAATAATTGTTTAAACATATGAAAATTATTTAAAATATATATGGAAATTTGTGGCTTATCGAATAAAAATAATTCATGTTGAAAAAAATTTAAAAATACTGCTCTTAGTTTGTATTTGACGTAAAGTTGCTATTTTGCATTTTTTGGGGCATTTTCCGGGCATAATACGGTAGGAGGAGGGCGTCAAAATTGAAAGTTATTGGATGGTGATTATTCCTCGAACTTTCTTCAAGAAGTAACTCAACTTCAATTCACAAAAAGTTAATAACAAGTACTTATTTTTTCCATTTTTTCTATAACTGTGCTTTTCCAATTTATAATCCCATATTAATTTCAAAAACCAGGGGGCATGGGTTAATTTTGATCGATTTAAAAAAATAGGGAATTCCTACTTCTAAAAACGAAAAAATTGTGGGACGGGGTCTTCCAACTAAAATAAAAAAATTGCAACAGGTATAAATTTGGACCACCCTATCTAGTGTAACATTTAGTACACTGGGAGAAAAAGAGTTCTTACAGATTGAGCAATATTTTGAATGGGATATAAATATAATGCAATTAAATATGTACGTAATTCCTAATAGATGTTATACTTACCGACAGAAGTACGGAAAACAGCTATTGTTAAGAACAGGGTGATATCGAACTTCATTTTCTCTGAATATAGAAAACGCTGCTCAATGGAGAATTTTATTATCAGTGGAACTGAATATTCTGATATTTCGCATGTTTCATTAGAGT
>CAKNWT010294930.1:23220-41791 GCA_932066315.1 Andricus coriarius | reverse complement strand
ATGGTGATTAGCTACATATTCTGCTTTGGCAGATTTTAGCATAGGAAAAAGTATGCCTGCTTCTTCCATAGTTATACTACTTGATAGGAGGATAATTTAAGTAGATGTAGTATTTCATAGTCGGACACAGTAAAGGAGTAAGGTGCAGAGAGAAGTATCTGTAATTGTTTTTTTTTAACTTTGGGAATATATCGAAAATATCTGTGTTATTCTGAATTTTTTGTAAGGATGCAATTATTATATATGTTGTCTCACTTTTCGTTGGTTGTCCTACTTATGAGACGCAGGAGTTTAAGCAGATACAATATTTCAATGTCGAGCAGCAACATTGAAAATAGAATCGCAAGACGTTAACTGAAACTTCAAAACAAATTTATTTTTTGATTTTGATTAGAACTTCTGAAAAATAGGGTTTTCTCATTATTTGATGGTTATACTGCCTGAAGCCCGCTATGATTAAGTAGACATATTCTGGTAGAGTCAGCCATATGAAAACAGTAAGGCACGGCCAGAGGATCTGTTTCAATATTTATTTATTTTAAAAACTTGAAAATGTAACCTTTACCACTTGAATCTAAAATTTCTTTAAATCAAAAAAGTTGATATGCATCTTCTTTAATAAAATTCAGGCATCCTTATGTACAATATTTAAAAAATTGAAATCAATGTGCCTTTTCTTAGAAGCAAATAGAAATGTAATTTTATTGATAAAAATGGGTTTTTTCACGAGGTTTCTAAAGAAATTTTGAGAAGATTTAATCGATTTAAAAACGTCTGAAAAGAGAACAAGGTAAAACCGAGAACTTTAAATAATTTATACGCGGATTTTTAACAAATGTTGCGTGTAATTTTTTTTGCAATGCAAGATGCTACCCAACGTCTTTTCTTTTTCTTTTTCCAACTTGAACTACACATTAATTCAACAAATGAGGAATTTAGTACTGAAAATCTGAAAACTTTGACTGATTCTGATTTTAAGTGCATTTTAATTTGGTCGATTTTAAGCTTAATAATAACACTGTCCTACACAAGGTTTCGGCACGCGGATGAAAAAAAACAGTTTCAGACGGCTCTGCTACTTATAAAAATGTCTTCGGGTGTCAAAAAGATGTATTTTGACACAAATGGAATTTACTTTTATGTCACGGTTAAGATGATTTTAATTTGTCTCAAAATTAATCTTTTTACAGAAAAAATTATACTTAGGCGACAGTCTTCATCTAATTTTACAGCCAAATAATCCTGTTTCTATAAAAAAAGATATTCACGTCGTTCAATCAAAACATACAAGAGGACGATACTTCTGTTTCAAGACGATTTTTTTTCTGAGTGACATCTCGGTAGGACTAAGTGAGAAAAAGTGCCATCACAGGTGGCGAAGTACGGAAGCTTCAAAATCCCATATAAATAGTATTGGAAATACTAGCGCCCTCTGAAGTAGGAACCTTTCTATTTTGTTCTGCCGAGATCGCACCTTTTGATTTGGACTCGTCGAAATATAGCCTAAAACTGACCCCGATTTTCTCAAAAACTTGACGTGATGGAACTTTTTTGTTGCAAGATTCGCAATCAGTAGTCAAAACTCTATCAAAAATAGCCAGGAACATTTCGGAGACAAAATTGTGTAGCACAGTGTAATTCACGCGTTCGAAACTCAAAATGTTTTACATTATTTTATAAATCATTATTGTGAATGAGACTAACGTGAGAAAAGGATTTTAAAAGTGCCAAATTTTTTCCCGATGTGCATAATAATATTGTAAAATTGATTGTTATAATAATATATTATTATTGTTGACCTAACAGAAAGATTGCATCCACCTAACTTCTGCATCTCTTAAGTAGTATATCAGTGAATAATCAGAAACCTATTCTGATTAACACATTATTTAACCAACTTGACCAAATGTTTTGTTTAAATATACCAAATGCAGGAAAATTTGTATTTAGTTTCATTACAGTTGCACACTTTTTATAGTACGACAAAAGGTCTGCTATGACAATAATGTGTCCAGTGATTTACTTACAATCAGTTACATCTAGTGAGGTACTTTCTCATTGAAAATTTCGAAGAACAAAAAATATAAATTTATAAATCAAACTGGAAATTCCTCCAAGAAAATTGACGCTTTCGAAGTAGGATTGCTTCATTAATGTAATTTTCAAAAGCGTAATTGGTGTAGGGTATAATTGCGGGAATATTGGATTGTGAATGATGTAGATTCTTGGCACACTATTCTCTAGCATGGCGTCGTCACATTTTCTAAATGGCCGGCTCGTTATCTTCCTCCTCGCTTCTCTGGAGTCACGTCTCGTACATTTTAATGTCGTTCACCCCTTCACCGCGTCTCGCGGCGGAATGCTGTCAAAACTGTTATTACAGTTTTAATTAAATGAAAATTATATTATTTTGCACATCCTTGTCGCATACCGAAATGCGCCGAGCCATATTAACGTGTAGATAGTATTCGTACGCATCACAGCCCGAGGCTTTCTGTCTCCAATATTAACCCCGACTCCTTCCATGTTCATGACACCCTCGTGCAGCGAAAGTCCCTCAACGGGTACTCCAACCGTGCACTTTTCAATTCATGCAACTTTCGCATAGGGCAATTTTTCCCACGTTACGAATTTATTCCTACGTTTCGAATTTTTTAGCAACAAAATAAGGTGTATTGCAAACTATCACGTATTATAATATTTTCGGCCACTAGTCTAATTAGAAATATTGAAATTTCTAGATCTTCTTAATTTTAAAGATGTGTTTTGTCTATAAAAGCCCTCATGGCAATGAAGAACTCTATTTAAAGCTTGTTTTATATTGGTTTTATTTGATAACACAAATGTGGCTTCAAGTGGATTAAAAACCTTTTATTTCAGAATATACTGTTGATCTTATTTAGTCGCATCTACTTGATTGTCTTTATCGAATCCCTGTTAGGCTCCTCTGAAGTACATACTTCGAGACAAGTTAATGAAATGGTACTTTAGTGTAGGCAGTTAAACTCGTTTGATGGTAGTTCGTCATTCCAAGTAAATGAAATTTGACGATGTGGTATATAGTGTCACATCAATCTTTTATTTCGCTGAAATTTTACATCATTAGCTTGTTTTCACTCTTTATAATAAGGCCCTGTAATTTATGACAGTTGTTAATCTATTGATGAAGATCTCTACTCATTCTCTTGTTTACAACTTCCCTTAAATAGAATCATGCCTGTAATATCACTTCATGATCAAAAATTAATAAAGAAGCAAACTAAGAGCATTTGAAGAAGCAGAGTCAAATAGGTCATGTTATTTAACAGAACTGACTAGAAAGAAAACAAAAATATAATTTCCCTTTCTTTGTTTAGAAGCAGATATAAATAGACATTGGACATGCATACCCGAAGTGCACCTATGAGTTGAAATTATTTGCACTCGGTACCATGGTTGCAGATACTTAGTCGTTTTTCTCTAGCAAGTCTGGGAGATTTTCTTCGTGTAACCAGTCCAGTTAGCTTCGGCGAGTACGTGGGCTTTTGGACAAAATTAAACTTTAATTTGAAAGCTCCTGTAAGAGGAAGCGGATACTGGGTAGTTAAGGCGTCGGGTTCGGTCAGTTAGTTTCCGTCTTCATGGTCGTTGGTTAAAGGACGGCTTAGTCCATGCCAAAGATCTTGACTCTTAAGATAGCTCTAATATAATCTCATGATGTAATAAGTGAAAAGGAAGGCTCATAAAAGAAGAAGAATCATACAAAAAGAGCCTTAATGGCTATGCTTATACTTTTTTGGAAAGAGGACTTCGAAATTCCAATCAGCCGCTCCCAATAGTGCCGCCCTAGAAATCGCAATTTTTATGGTTTTTAGGAGAATTTTATTTATATTATCCAAATGTAAAATAGAAAAATATGATAAAATAGGAAAATATCACAATTAATATTTGATATATTGGTATAATATAAAAAACTCCTAAAACCGTAAAAATTGCGATTTATACGGCGGCACTATTGGAAGTGGCTGGCTGGAATTTCGAAGTCAGCGTGAGAGTAGGAAAGCACCTCGGCGAGCTCAAGCAAGGACGAGGGGAAGCTTTCTTATTCGGAGCGGTCTTATTAAGAGCTTCGAATGTATAATGAAAAAACATGACATTTTCAAGAGATAAAAAATGATGAATAATATAATGGAGATTATGATGGGCTGATATTCCTAGCTTTTTTGTGGAGGTGTGACACAGAATCAGATGCCCAGATACCACCCGTGAATTATTGGAAGGTGAAATGTGTCGCGGCTACGTGGAGGTCTGTAGGGCGTATTATCTCGCTTTCGGCTCAATAGGATGGACCGAAACAAAGGGACCACCGGGTAAAATAATGCCAACATTCAAGGTCCAGGAACGAATCGAGAAAGAGATATAGGGGTTTCTGTGCTTTCGAGGGTGTTGGTATTTGGTTTTCTCCTTGTATGAGTCTTTATAGACTTGTATGCATTTGTCGGTCCACGTGTCGATGTGTGAGTGGAAAATGAGGAGAGCTACGTGAGGGTAGCACCCGCGAAGAGTGGAAACAATAGAGGAAATAAAATAAAGCTACGAGCAAAGAGAAAGCGGTGTGAGTTGAAGGAGGGAGAGGGAATGACAGAGAGAAATGAGGAAGGAATGAGAACCGTTATTTAAGACAAAGCGAAAGTTATGAGAAGGCGTTGTCGCGGAAAGAATAGACTTTCCTAGTCAAATGTTTTTTTTGTCCTATCGGTGGAACTAAAATGCTTACGATTTCGTATTTTCAGACTGCAATCTTTCAAACTGTCAGTCGTAATATATGAATCGAATTTCCTCAGATAATTCAAGTATTGGGTTTAATTTGGCTTTACATATTCTTTTTGAATGAGTTTTAATTTATAAAATGATCAATAGTATATTGTAAAAGTCCTTCAGACTCTTCCATTGAGACGAAAATGATTAAACTTGAATGATATGAATTTAGTCGTTTGAGGAGGGCACATTTCTCGTTTTCAGTGGCATCTAATGAATACGAAGGGAAATTAAATGGAATGGGCAACAAGAAGCGACTGCTTACATGACGGGCGTTATACTTTCAATTTGCATGTTTGTCACTATTCGACTGGGCGGTATCAATCTGCCTATTTGTTTCTCAACAAGACACGGTATTCGTGCCGCACGTATTGTTTAGTGCGGTTAGAGATATTCTAGACACGCATGGTCTGACTTGTATCGCGGTTGTACGTGTTATATTTTGCTAGCTAGGAGCGAGGCGCTGAGCTAGCGTCCATGTAATCCTAATTAGTATTCACAAATACTAATCTCAGTTGCGAGATTAAGTACTCTCGCGAGTAAATCAAAGGTTTATCAAACCTAGTAGTTATATGCGAGTAGTCTAAAATACGCACTCGAAGTAACTGTGGCGTAGATTTCAAAGAATGCATAAACTGTGTATATTAACATTGAAATGTTTTATCTCCGGGAATAATTTCGCGGTTGAAAGTGGGTACGTGTTCAACTGTTCAACCCACCGCGCATTATTATCGCACGATCGTGCTTCATTTATTTCACCGAGTCACGCGTAAATTCAGCCATTATAGCGTACTCTCTACACAATAAAGAGGACGTTTGAGTAATAAGTATCGAAGCTGAGGGTCAGAGTCTTCGAATAAAGAAAAGTTATCTGAATTGAAGAGAATAACTTGAGAGTTTGTAATTGCAGAATTGCTTCATAAAGCTATAACCATATTTTAGGATCACCAAAAAGCAATGGATTTAAACTCTCTCTTAGATCTTTGAAGAGACATGCAAAATAGGTTGCATAACTTTCGATGAGGTTTATAACCTGTAACCTATTGATTTCCAGATTGACATACATTTTTAACGAAGAAAATGGGTTGCAAAATAACGTATCAGATGGCATCAGTTTAATTCCTACTTCAGAAATTTTTAAGATTTTGAATAGTAAATTAGACTTCGAGGATTGAAAATCGACTTTTTCTTTGTCATATTAGCACCTGCTGAATTAAATTAACTGATGTTTCAATTTTCGAAGTGAAATGCATTCTTTTTTCATAAAATATCAATCACGGATGAGGTGTCGAATATTGGATATAAAATTCTTTAAAGCCATGAATTCTATACCACACCACGAATTCTTTTGATAGAAAACATGAAGACCTATCAAATACTTGTGTTTAGTTATATTGTCCTCTATAGATATATGTGAGTCGATAGCCAATGATCGAACATCGAAGGGTGGTGGACCAGGGTGCTGCGATTTCATACACATTTGAAGTTGGTTGTAGGCCAGACTGATGTCGGGGAAGGTCGGCTAGCTGGTCAGCGGTCCCAGACGAGCGAGCGGTCTCGGTTTTTGGCGAGCGACCGGACAGAAATGTTGTTTAGGTTGATTGAACTTTCAGCGCGAAGGTTCTCTCAAAGCGGCACTGTTCACCCTATCACCTCATTCCTCCACCCTCTTCTCTTCGAGCCTCGATTTCCTAGCCGCTCGTCTCTTCCCCGCCTCTTCAGCTATAATATGCATTCCGTTAGAGTTTCGTGCTCACAACGACACCGTTCGTTGGTAAAACGATAAAGCTCAGCGCAGCGGATCGGGAAAAAGGGCGATTACTCAAAATCGTTCTTTTTTCTCTCTAAAGTTCACTACAGAAACCGTTCCTCTCTAAAAGAAACTCGCTTTTCCTAAATTCGTTTTTTAAGAGTCTTTTTATGGGGCGTACGCTAGGTTGCAAATTTTTATATCCAGAAGTATAAATCTGTTAGTAAAGCGCTTGGTAAATATAATTTCAAGTAGATTGCCAAGAAGCTGTTGTGAGCTCGAATCCTGATGTTGAAAACCGAAATGGAAAGTTTGAGTTTGCTTTCATGGATGTTTGTCTGTTAATAAACTATAATATCATGCTAACCTTTATATTTATACACATTTTTCGCCATTAACCTAGTAAAAAAAGAATCAGTATTTTTGGAAAACTATTTTCAGTATTCAAATGAAACGCGAAGGAAAAACAATCTCAGGTGGTTCTAAATTAATTCAACTACAGTCCTAAGAGGAGATCATTGGTAGAACATCGTAGTAATTTTGTTAACATTAAAGACAACAGAATAAAGCAAACTATTTGAATCTAAAACAACACCTCTCTTCTCTATCATACCTCTAGGAATAAAAAATGCTAAATGAAATATATGCAATTTTTCACGTTGAAGGCTCCTAAAGCAAAAACTCTAATCTTTTTTGGAATTAAAAAAGAGTGGATCTTCAAAAGAAGTAAAACATATTGTCGATTTTAAAAAGGCTTCTACGCCGGTTTATTATCCTATAGCCGAATAAATTTTCTACGTTCTTTTTCTCTAACAGATCCCATCGACTAGTTTATTCATTGGAAATAAGCTAAAGTAAATGGAAGGCGAATATGCCCACCAAGATCAACGGCATTCATATTGAACGAGATGAAAGTCTTGAATATTCATGATATCCTGTAGTACTACTAAGGTGGTTTTGGGACTAGACTTCTCGTTGCTAAATGGCAAATACGCCTTGATGCCTCGGTGATGTGAGCAAAACATCGCTCTTCTCTGTGATGCATATAGGCGTGTCCTTTCAGTCCTCTTGCATGTTCCTGCGTCAGGCGGCTGAACTCCTGCGAACATATATATGGCTCTGCCGAAATTATCTATTGATTTTGAATGGCAGGCCACCATAGCGGATTAGGCTGACCAGCAGGTTGCGGTGATTGAGGCTGTGTCTGGCCTTCTGCCCCGACCATTCGCTGGCTTTATCATGCCCTACCACCGTTGGCTCCGAACACGTGTAATCAGCCGCCGATCAGCCAAACACTGGGGTCAAGCCAGCCGCATATTATTTGGCGGCGATGCCAGCCAACGCGAATTTTCATGGGCTGAAAGTACGGCGATTGAAATCCAAGATCAGATTACTCTAACGTCTAGTATTACCCATGGGTATCCTTTATCATAGGTTTGCTTTATTACTAGTCTCATTTTCAATCTGCTTTTTGAATTTTCTCCCCGTCATTACACTCCGTATATATTATCATCTACTGGTGTAATTATACTAATCAGGGAGAATATTGTCGGCAAGCCGTATTTTCCGAAGAAACTTTGATTGGACTTTGTCAGAGAACAGTTAATCGCAACAGCTCTGCGCTATGTTCCTCTGATCTCAATCCTTCTCCGATGTCTTATATATGGAGATTCAAAGATGTAAAGAGCGTAATACGAATAGCAAGGATAGAGGGTAGTGGCAGCTCAAGAGGGTTTAATCGACACAACCTCAAGTTGCAACTTAAATATCACTAGTTGGTGAGTGGAAATTCCCTACAAGAGTGCCTGGAAGTATGTTTTATTTGCTTCCTTGGCAATGATGTAGAGCAGAGGCAAAGTTTATGTGCAGAGTAATAAACCTTAAGTTTCTATTTGTTTGGGGATTAGCTTTGCTACCCTTTAAATAAGTACATGATTTGATAAGTCGATTTAGTCCAGATCTCTAATCAGCTGTTTATGGCATCACTAAAATTTTACCTTCTTTAATTTTTTCTAGGTTTCAATCATATTTAACTTCTAGCGAAGGTTCAGGAATAGCAAAACAGACAAGACAACATTCAAATTTTTTTTCGGACAATTACAATCATTCAACTTATTGCCAGTATCTATTTTTACCTATTACATCTGAATGTTCGTATCGAAATATTTATACGCGTAGACATGGCCTGACTGAGAAAAATGATTACCAATTTCAAAAGAGTTCAAGATGCCGAATACTTCAAAAATAAAATTTTTTAAATTTTAAATAAAAATTCTATAATAACAAATATTCTGCGCCTACGCGGACCCGAATTTCGGTAGGAATAGCCGGATTTTTTTGTGGTACAAATATCGGGACCTGGAAAAGGGACTATTTCTACCGAAATTTAGGTACAAATAGCCGGAAATTGATAAAATTCTGTTTGAAATGAATTCTAAAATATTATCTTCTATAAAATTTGAGACTAAAGTGTTCTCCAATATAGAAAAAACTTTCCAAACATTTGATAATTATTTTCATTTTCTTTTGGATCTCATTTTGTAGTTAAAGGATTTAGTTATTTACAAGAAGTTACATGACGTATATTTAATATTTTTTTCAAATTGAATGCTTTGAGTTTGTAAGATTGAAAAAATCTTCAAAGCTTGTTGGACCCATCACTTCATTCGTGATGGTACTTTCAAATCTTACGACAAATAAATGGCGTGTTATTCAATTTAGAATTTTCTAGGCCTTTTACATTTTTTAAATCCAAATTTCGGAAAAATTTCCTTCTCTTTCTTTCATATACATACAGTACCGTTGGAAATTGTGCGCATGACTTGTGAGCGCTATTAAAAATCACTGCTAACTTCGAACCACGATATTTCGGTGAAAAAAGAGATAGAGCTTTTTTCTGAAAACAGTTGGAAAGCTTATGAAATTCCACGTCTAGTGGTACCCAACCAATATATTTCTGACCTTCTGAAAATAATACAGCACGTGAGAAGTTTAAAAACAAAATTCAAGATTTTCTCAAATTTTCTACTTCAACTTCAATTTTTAGCACGACCTAGGGAAATTTTTTCAAAAACCTCAAAATTGTACAACACTGAGTCTGGAATCTTATCTTTTATTTAAGACGAGAAGACTTAGCAAATCTTCATGGGTACCTGAGATATGATTAAAAATGTTTAATCGTATCTGAGCTCAATTGTACAGTAATTGTGTGAATTGTGAGTAATTTAGCTTAGATACGATTGAACATTTTTAATCATATCTGGGGTACCCATGAAGATTTTTTAAGTTTTCTCGACTAAAATTGAAGATAAGATTTCAGGTTCGATGTCGTACAATTTTGAGGTTTTTGAAAAAATCTCCATAGGTCTTGCTAAAAGTTGAAGTCGAGGTAGAAAATTTGAGAAAATCTTGAATTTTGTTTTTAAACTTCTCACGTGCTGTATTATTTTCAGAGAGTCGAAAATATATTTATTGGGTACCAATGGACGTGGAATTTTATAAGCTTTCCAACTGTTTAAAAAAATGTGCTATCCCTTTTTTCACCGAAATATCGTGGTTCGAAGTCACTAGTAATTTTTAATAGCGCTCACAAGAGTCGTGCGCACAATTTCCGACGGTAATAATAAGCTTCTAGCTAACTCTGATATAATGTTTTAACATTGCAAATTTTGAGAGATAGTATGTGTCTGTTAGTAAGGTGCTTTGTTAAAATTCCAAATCGATATGCCAAAAATTAAAATGGAAAATTTTGGTTTGATTTTATTGATGTTCATCTATTGTTAACAATGAAATAAGATCTTAAAATATATCAAAATTTTTCCATTTTTTTAGATTGAATATAAATATATTTAAAATGTCACTATTTCATCAAAATTCCCAAGACACTTGCTGTTAAATAAGAAAGATCTTTCATCATCAAAATATTCACAGAGAAGATTCAGCAATTTTAAGGATATTTAATATGGAATGTGGTAATCTGATGTAAAATCAGAGTGAAGATAGATATCCAGAATTTTTGATACTTTAATATTTTTCAAATCGTTTAATGATTCTCTGAATTTGAGCGACTGATCTTAAATATAAAAGGTCTTAGAATTAACAAAATTGGTAAAACATCTTGTTTTTCTATTATTTTTAGTAATGATTTTTCAATTTACAAGATGAGCCAAATTTCTTAAGCATAATGTTTGGCTAATTTTATAACATTACTTTATATTTAAATGCTTGCAGACAGAATAGCATGTATTTGCTGCGAGATACATTAACCTGTTAAAAATTAGACTCCTAAAATTGGTTCTTGTATCAAAACTGACATGAAAGTTGGAAAGGCATACTCTTTGTGTCAGATATCCTCTCTTAATTTATCGAACAAATTGAAGAAGTTCGCCGTCGGCATTCGTGACTTTTCCTGTCCTCGTTCTACAAAGTGGTTCTAATTAAAAGACCATAATGAGTCAACACCACTATGTAATGTCTGAACCTCACGTGCTAGGGGAAGTGCGTGTATGGAGTGTCTGGGAAAGCACAACCGCTTCTTTCATGTTCGTTCGTTGGTGAAACGGGCTTGGATGGGCAAGGGATGGAAAGCCGGGCGTTGGCGGGTAGTCTGGACTGGATGAGCTGACTACGCGGTACTCACTGTACTCCCTAATTATTTCAACCTCGGTTTGCGAATAATGACTATATAACGGGATTCTATTGTTTAACTGTTAATTTTTGCGGCGTGCGACCACCATCAGCGCAGGCAAGGCACGCGAATCACCCTCGCTCGGTATGCCAGATGCAATTATTTACCCCCGCCTCCTTTCGAGAGAACTCTATCTCACTCGACGCTCTGCATATTGAATTTCTTACGAGCCTCTTCGCTGGCATTCGCCGATACCAAGCAGCTAGGGCGAGAAAATGGTTTAGGCTTGCTTCCGAGGCCCAGACCTGTTACCCTTCTTTGTGTTTTATCCGCTTCTCGGAATATTGCGGGTTCAAAAAAGTTTAAGCTGAACACATATTCCTGCTCTTTTGTCTCTCGTTCTCCCTTTAAGACTCCCTTATTTAATTCTGCCCTGCTTGTACAGTTGTACATCTGCTTTGCCTTACTTTCAAATCCATAAAGAAATAATGCATTTCATGAATATATCTCTGCAATGAAATTTGGAGTCGTTACTCGAGTTGGAACTTTAACAATCCAATGAAAACAATAGGTCTTAAAGAGATTCAGGTTTAACGTAAGAAGGGCATGCATTTCTGAGCAACCCATATCTTATTCTTAAAAATATGAAATTAGAATATCTCCACTTTCTCCATTTTATAATGCTACGCAAGTTAATGAAAATGGTCTTTACTTATTAAGATCAATTGCACCATGTTATTCAAACATATTCAATATCTTGATGTAGATGAAAGTATGTACTTCATTCTATATGTTGAAAATACGGTTTTCATCTAATCTAGGGAAGAGGAAATGCAATTGCATAGTGCTCTATAGTATAAGGATATGCCTTCTACATCGTATGAATGATTCAGCTAGAAATCTGACGCTAGCTGCTCTTGTCGCTTTCACGCTTCAACCTTCTACTTATCGGGGATCACACGGTCGGATCATTTCGGTAAAAGCAGAGCATCAAGGATCGCCGCACTGCGGCTCATCAGGCTCCAAACCCTTCCTGCTCAGTACACAAGGTATGCTCTCCACCATCGGAATACCCTAGCTTCAGAATACACATGACTGCCCCTAGTTGAACGTCACGCAGAGAGAATCCCGTACATGATGCATGCTTATCCTTCCGTCCAAAACTACCAACTCCTCTTTTCCTAAAATGGGGTGGTACCACTCTTCCCTCCTACATCTAAACTATTTCCAATCATAAATAATTACCAATTGCGAATCATTCTGAAGTGGAAATTCCTAACTGTGAATTCATTGGACCTCTAATCAGCAAATCTAAATTCCCTCTTTAATCTGCTGGGAGAGATTGCTGATGACATTCAAGGTCGCGGCTCAAGATCTGTCTTCTTTCTGTTAAAGATTTCGCTTCTTCCTCTTTAACGAGAGAAGAAAGAGGAGGCTTCACGAAGATGGCAGAGTAGGTGGTGTGGTGGTTTGGAAAGGGGTTCGTCCACATCCCGTGGGGTAGGTTGCTGCTTCGTACCTACTCTCCTTTCGGGTCTCTGGGAGATGGAACGAGATGGAACGTCTTCGGATGGGATGGGACAAGGCGTGTTGGTTCGAATAAGAGACAGATCTATAGCAGCAGCCCTGCACGAAGCATGAGGGAGGCAAGCAGGCAGCGAAAACGTTACCTATAGTAGTAGGCCGTGGCTGTATTGATCAAGACGAGGCGGGACTCCTTCGCCTCTATTTCCGTTGTTGCCCCTATTCTTGCTGCTACCTCGCGCCTACCAAAAACCTTCACTTCCATCGTTTTCATCACTTCCATCGTCTCCTTGGTCTTCACTTGGCTCAAGACACTGGACTCGATGCCTGATACTTTCGTTCCTATTCTTTCACGAGTGTCGTGAAGCACACTTCTTTGTACCTTCCTCTTTTATCAATTATCTGTTAAATTGCACCTTTTTTCTTATACATAAGATGTCTATTTAGTTTCTATACCCTTCAGCGCCTGAGTTTTTAACAGTTATAAATTAAATTGTCTGTAGTATTATTAACAAAAAGGTCTTTTTGTATAGAAGATATTTAATATGTAGGTAAGGAAGGAAAGTGCTGTGAGCGAAATGGATTTGGGAACTATTTCACGCTTAGCTGCTCCGTCGTATCTCATTTTTCAAGTGCTTCTTCGCCACCAGGTTATCCAGATTTGCCCTCAGATTCATTCATTCTAAAGAACTGTTTTTACTGTTTATAAGGTCTCACAATATTTGTAACATAATTAAATTCTTTTTTGACTGTCTAGTATCTGTCAACCACAGAAAATTTACTTTTATTCTCTCCATCAAACATATTTTTGCAATATCCACCTCGTTAGTTGAACATTAAACGTCTATTAATCACGAGCAAAATATCTCATTTGAATTGACAGTGTAAGAATAATGTTAGCACATGCGCATTTTGAAATGTAGTTATTTTGCACACTTGTGGGTAAAGTTGCACATGCGTACTTTAGAAATAAGGAACTTTGCAGACCGGCAGAGTTTTGAGCTTATGTTACACGGCTCTTACTGTCACGATACACAGTCGTAAGCATTTAGCTACTTTGCGCACTTGTATCACAAGTAGCTATTGTATACTCGCTCACTTTCAACAAGGTTGCTGACCAACTAGTTCGCTCGATCTGATCAATGCGGGCGATTTTTTTTTTTTGAATCCGTCGCAGTGTTCAACATAGTGACAGGACAGTCTCTCTGGTTCGATATCGAGCGGCTAGCTTGGGGTGAAGGATGAGAAGCGGAATTAAAAAAATGAAAAGTCACTGTCGCGTTGCTGGGGTGCAGCGGCGCGTACGAACGAGTTTACGTTTCACCCGTTGCAGATCAGCCCAAATGTGGGGAAAGATGAGGGATTGCGGTTTTCGAGGCTGGGCAGAAATCTGGACGTTAAAAAAAATTCTGCGCTCAGTCGACTCTCAGCGAGAGCGTCCAAGCGAGTCCTTGTCTGCATGTGTTCTTCACATGTGCACAAATTTGGACACAAATGTGTGTATTTATGCGATATGTTTCATATTCAGGCAAATGACACGTGAGTTGATTCAGTGGTACATATCTCACCTTCAGAAAAAGAAAAATTTCGTTAATCAGTGAAAGATTATTATAATAATTAAATATCAGATTGATAATGAACTTGGGAAGTAAAACGTGTTATCTGACTTAACTAACGAATTTTTTGTGACTACAAAGCCAAAACTACAATTTCTATGGCCTTGAGGAAGATGAATAGAGTAGTCTTTGGCGATGTACTGAAACGTGTATCCCTTTCATTTTCTTTCGTCTTTTGAGAGCTGCAGTTTCGCAAAAGCCGCGACTACGTTTAATTGATGTAGTTTTTATCGACGTAAACATACGTCGAGCCGGGTTATTTATATTCGGACGCTTTTCTGCGCGTCGAGGGTTGAAAGAAACCACATCGTTTACCGCCACCAGATCGTTTCAAACCTCTGCAACCCTTTTGGTCCCCAACCCGCGCCACTGACTCTTCATTACGCTTCTCTTTTTTACCCTACTTCTTTCTCGCCTTCCCACTTAAAAGAACCAATACTATCTGTCAAAGTGACTAAGTTTATATGAAAGGTTTGTTTATACATAGAGATATCATTTTCTTTGAATGGAGTTCGGTTATGCTAGAGGCAAAATAATCATGTTCGCACGGTTACATTTTTTTAAAAGAGATTTGCTGAATAGGATATTCTCAGTGTTTGAAGTTTGTACTTGGACTTTCTTCTTTATTTTTTTTTCATTTTAATTATTTATAGGATGATTCATATTTTCTGTTAAATCATATCGTAAAAATTAGATTAGTATTATGGGTTTATGGTTTATCGAAGGCCATGAACACCATTTGGAAGTATTTCATTTGAAAACAGAGTTTCCTTGATCCCACTTGAAGAAAATATATACTTTTTGTTCGAAATAGCAACGATCAGACTGCACTACGTAGAGCACACATGCTTCAGACTTAGTTATATCCGCTTCAGCAGATCAAGATTGTCGATAGGATTCTTGGGCAGTAGGAAGAGTATATCAGAGGGTAGTCAGAAAAGTAGGGGAAACAGGGGGTGGTGAAGAGGCGGAGAAGACTGGACGAAAGAAGCACTGTTGCTCCAGGAAAACGGACCAAGAGCTGAGATAGCGAGGTAGAAGAAAGTTCTTAAGAAGAAGAGTAGTCGGCTCTCTGCGATCTAGACAAATGCACTCCAGTTGTTTTCCCCGGCTCGTTCCATTCGTTCGGTCTTTATCAAATCTTCTCCGAGCGGAGGCAAGGCTTTCCACAAGTTGGAGAACCTCGCGATAACACACCGCCACTCTCGCGCCATGGGCATGTTTGACGAAAAAAGGAAATAGTGAAGAAGGGGCACTGAGCAGAAGAGTCACGATAAATACTTTCCACTGGATCGCGAAGGATCGATCCCAAAAGTGGGGCTAACTTTCCTTCTTGGGAAGTATCGTTCTCCTCCCGCCAAACGGAGGCAAAAGTTCGTTTCTCACGGAAAGAGAAAAGGAAATGAAGAAAATCTTGAAGTTCTTTCGATTTTTGAACTCTTCAACATCTTATCTCCTGTTGACCTTTTTACTTTGGGGAAAATAGTCGAATGCCACATAAAAAGTTGAGAGAAATATAAAATGTATGTAGAATTGCTGACACCTTCAGCTTCGTGAATTGATTGCGCTGTTTATTCAAAATTGCTTCGTTTGCTTAAGCGCGTGCCGCTCTCTGTCATTCGGCGAATCCTGTTCAGTTACATCCGACGGATTTCCGGTACGGATTTGTTTGCTCGAAAAGTTTCGCCGCACTACATCACGAGTGCTGCTCAGCGATTCAGCTGTTGCGAAACCCTTCGTCCGCAACTTCGTAGACGCGATTCTGCTACAGGAACGCCGAATTTGCAGTTACCGAAATCAGTTCACGTTACTGTTTCTGCAAGAAATATCGCTTCCTGAAGAAATCTATTATAGGGAGATGAAACTAGCTCTCCATTCGATTAAGATTAGAATTTCAGTTTCAATTCAAGTATATCTAAACAAATCTGTAGGTCACTCAACTAGCAAATTAGTTAGTGTCTGTTCTAATAAAGGGCATCCAGCTGCCCTACTTCGCGCTCGATAATGTATTCACCTCGTGCTTTGCGCTCGGTCATTATATTTCCCCAACATTTGTGTACAGACCAGTTAAAATTAAGGGTCAAAGCATCTACAACTGTAATTTGGTGATTGTGAATTCTCTTTTGTTAAAGCTCCTTCGGCTCTAACAAACACATTTTCATCACGTATTTCGTGCTTCGCACTCGATTTTGTCCAAAATGTAAACTTTTCTCCATTATATTCGACACTTTTATGTCAAATGTATATAACATTTATTTATGTACCACGGTCTGGGATTGCTTATTCAGATATTGCAAAATAAAGTACAAATTTTATTTATCATTATTACTTTAATATTTGTTCCTTATTTTGCATTACATTTTATTCTTAAGTACCATAAAAAATGTATAAGTTCAATAAATTTATATTATTACAATTCATAATATGCATTGGTATTAAAACATACGTATTTTCATTTTATTGTTTTTATAATTGAAAAAAAGTGCGCATCCTATAAGAAAAAAACAATGTTGTTATTTTGTGTAGTTCTTTCATGAATTTAATTTGTTTATTTGAAATGTTATTCTTTTCGATTTGAACTGAAAATTTGCATCATTGAGCAAATTTGTAGATATAATTTAGGCAAAAATTTTGGTTAAATAAAATGTTATTGTGGCTTGTGCCCTTTTTCCAACAACGTAATTTTTTTATTTTAATAACTAGAGTTAACAAAAAAATTTTAGAATCTTTTGGTTGAACAAATTTTGTGTTTTCATTTTTTTTCGTCTACGAATAAAACAAAAACCACGAATACTATCTCAAAATAATGTATAGCAAATTTGTAGCTCTTTTTCGTTTGATCAACTTTTGTCTTATTATTTTTTGTCGTAGCTTGTGTGGTTTATCAAAAAAAAAATTATTTTTTATTTTTAATGCTGTTTTTCACGAGTTTAAACAAAAACTAAGGATTAGTAACAAATTTGTAGATCTTTTCAGATGCACAATTTTTGTATATTCATCTTTTTTCGTATCTTGTACAGTTTGACCGCGAAATGGAATTTTTCATTTTTCAAGAAAATTCAAAAAGTTGTTATGACAATCTTGTAGGGAGTTCAAAAAGCAACATTTTTTGGATACAATAAACGGCCGTTCATAGAATTTTGAAATCCTAAAAAGAAGTGGTCTCAAACATTCTGAAAATGCTCTAACTTTTTGTATTTTTATCCAAAATGGCTGGCTAACGAACATGATCCTCAGTTTAGGACACTTCAAAATTATACCAAAGATAAATCCAATCTGTCCATTTTTTCGAAACTAATCGTGCTCACTGACAAACATACAGACATACTTACAAACAGACAAATTCGTAAAAACCTGTTTTTCGGGTTCAGGGGGTCACAAAACGTGGACATTTGACAAAAACGAGGGTGGGGGCGGTCAAATTTCACACAAATCTACTACCTTCTCTGATGAGAAAGTAAAAATTAAATGATCACATTTTCAATAGGCAAAGCATTGGAAATTCAACTATATAAGCTAAAGGTACTTATTATTGTTATTCTTTAATTGGACAAACGAGGGCGACTGCCATCAAATAAATATTAATGGTTAACAAATATTGAATTATGTGAAAGAAAATGATGTAGCGAATCTTATTTTTATTTAAAAACATTGAAATGTTGGTACACAAAAATTTTAAATTGATAATAAAATTTTGCAATCCGGTTAGGTATTGTGTAATTAAGTACGAGAAAGTAAATAACATTTTTTGGGTTTTCCCTGAGCAGGGTAAATTTATTTGTACAAGGATTCAATGTTTAGAAAGCTAATCATTATAACTATTTGAATTTATGACCAAGAAAGTGACAGTCTCCTTCTGTGACGTCACTCGAGATTCACTATGTCGAATGTTATGGAGAAAACAATGGCACGAAATGCATAGGACTAAAGTTTATTTTTGTAATATCGCCCTGATAAATAATAATAATTATCCTTTTATTATTTCATCAAATAGTCCTTTAAAAATAAAAACGAATTTCCAATATGCTAGTATAGAAAAAATTATTTTTTACGATAATATTGACAAAATAAGGTTAAGTAACATGCATTTGGTCCATTGTTTTCCCCTTAGCACTTAACGAAGAGAAGTTAGATGGCGATTACGTGAAAATAGCTAAGTAGCAACTTAACGTTGAATACATTTTAATTTTTTTTTTAATTTCGTAAATTTCGGCCGTTATGAACAAAAAAATTTGCTATAAATTAGTAATTACGTGG
>CAKNWT010294930.1:249-16669 GCA_932066315.1 Andricus coriarius | reverse complement strand
TGGTGGTTTCGAATAAAAAATAATTAATTCTCATAGACTTCAGTTTATATTTTTTATGCGGCCTATGCTTTCAAATTAAATTTTACACATTTCAAAGTGGCTAAACTTTCGGTCTCAAATCATGAATGATTGAATGTTTGCTATTGATTAAATTATTTTATTAAATAAAAACGAAAATTGTTTATCCATTCAATTTTTCTTTCATTTTAAAACTATCCACGTACTTCTTAATGGTTCTAATTTAAAAATATATAATCATTTCAACTTTATATCAGGTGTCGTAATTTGTAAACAAATTTTATTAAGACCGAAGTTTAAAATATGAAATTATTTTTTCTTTTTTCAGATCATTTTTTTCTCCATGAGTAGTTAGAAGTACCTTATTGTTACTTTGTTATAATTTGGTACATTTGTTGGCAATACTTCTCAATACTTTGATACTTCTTTAATACGACCGAGTAGTTCGAAGCCTGTAATTAGAACTCATCCTTACGTAAATCAGAAGTCCTAGTTATTCAAATTAAACCATTATTATCCAAACCAGGGTTCATATTATTTGATGCAACCATGATCCCTAGCTTGTGCTTATTTCCGTTCATTATTTCTTCCGCTATATCTTTAATCGGTAGATACCCCTCAACAACTAAATGGCTATTTTATGTTTGGTGTAGGCTGTCAATCTTATAGCTAGTTTAAAACAGGATTTGGTTTTTCTTGTCATATCAGATTAAGTCAAGTTGGATTGAGTACGAATTCTCAACGTTTCAGTTTCTTGAAACCGTTCGCTTTGGGAATGGGTCCAATTCGTGCCAAGTGACATCGATATATTTGACTAATTCATCACCCGTTCTCAGGTGGAGAAGCATGGGCTTGGCGTCGCGTCGGGTTGAAGGCGATCGATTCCTACAGAAGGCACATAATATCAAAACGCTCTGAACAGGCTTAGCTTGTTGAGAGACAGGCCAAGAGTGTGTGATAAAATGCACCATGCAAAAATATTCCGTGTTGAAGCACAAACGAAATGCAAATGGGGCCACGCTATACGCGTCGCAGACGTTTGGCAACACTGTTTGGGTTTCGTTTGGGGGTGGCTGCTGCCAGTCAGGGGGTTGAGCCTCGTGCTAGAGGGAGATGAACGATGAGGGTGAAGTCCTGGAGTGAGAGAGAGCGAGAGAGACAAAGAGACAAGGGGGTGAATGAGAGACAGGCAACGTTGGGTCGTTGTACCGCGTCCCGTCCGTCAACACCTCGCCGCCCCCGGCCAGGCGATACTATAAAACACACGTGACACCCCTCACACTACTAACCACCCCCCAAGTCGGTCCACCACCACCATTACCATCAACGCAGATGCCTGCGATGGGTTCAAACTCCAATTTTGGTTTCCCTTTTTGCAAGATCGACGGATGTCATCTCTGAACAAATTTCAGAGGTTCAAGGTCTCAATTCGCTCTGAACCCGATGACATGTAAAATGATGTTCTGGTTTAAAGCAGAAGGGTAGAAGCAAATTTTCTTGACACATTGTTGCTCGAAATCTTGTACGCTAAGAAAAGTATATTATTGTCACAATTTCTGATAATTTCGGGGTACCTGATAAATTATTCTTTCTATAATTATTTCCTGTAAGGTTTAAAAGTAAAAGGTTGCATTTAAAGAATAAATTGAGTATTACTTATTAAAATATATGCATGCTGCAATAAACATGATTAGTTAAATCCATTTTTCCTCAGCTACGTTCAGTGCTTTATTGAGGCAATAAAATTGAAGCGGAATCAAAAGTTTCATATTCCAATTTTAGATCAGATCTTCTATTGAATATTCGATGGGATCATTTTTATTTTCATTAAGAGAACAGTACTATTTGATTTTATTAATTATGACTAAATATTAGTGGAAAGACATAATATTTTTCGAATTAAAATGTTTACAGAGTATGATCATAAACTGGGTCATAATTTTCTGTATTCTGTTCTAGCTCAATGATGATAAATATTTTATATAAAAATAAACTAAGTATTTGGTTGACTTGTGTTACACAATTTAAATGGATTATCATTAACGAGGGACACTCGACATAATGTTAAAATTTTTAAACTTGCAACTTTTTTCCAAAGAATTTTTTTACTGATGTGCAGCTTGCAACTTTATTTTATATTCTATTAAATCAAGGATGAGATATTTCAAATATTCATGAAATGTGTATAATGACATTTCCAAGTTTTATTATCTATAATATACAATTTTGTTGCTAATATTCGACTAGACTGATTACGATATTTTTTGCTGGAATTCTTATTTTAAAGATCAGAATTTATTCTTTTATATAACGCATATCTTTAAAGAATTCTGTTTTTCTCAAAGAAAAAAACACGAAAAGTAATTATTTAATCAAAAAACTATTTTGAATTTCAACGAGTTAAGTAATTCCTAAATTAATTGCAAAATAATAAGATATTTTGTTTTCGCAATATTTAATTCATCATTTTTATATTGAATTTCGCAAGCGAGCACAATAGAGTACTGTTCGTTCACTTTGAGTGCGTTAGATTTGAAATTATTCTAGCAAAATTGAGTGATGATTGCTTTGTAGAATCTAATTTCTTTGTACAAAATAATTTTAAATCGCTTTCACAAGTAAAGGGTGGCAGTACAGAACCAGATAACCAATAATTTTCTGAAAATAGGTTAATTATATAAAAAATTCTTTAAAAATGAAATCTACGTTGTGCTAAAAAGATTTGTTCGAATTCTCATTTTTTAATATTGTAATAAAAAAATGTGATTCAAGTTTTAGTCATCATTTTACCGTACTAATTTTTTTTGCATCCTTCAGCATAGATATTTCTTGAAATTATTGCCGTTAATGGTAATTCGTACCAAAATTTTAGTACTTATAGCAATCAGCAGGTTCAGATAAGAGAAACCTCTACCTCGTACTTGTTTTTTGAAAAACGAAGACCATAAATTTAACACTACTATTTTAATTTAAAATGTCCTTCCAACAGATTTATCATCCGTGAGGAATAATTCACGCTTCTCTTTTTATTGCAGTAAAATGTATTTTTTCTTCCGCGTAAATTCTCTCTTGAAATTCTCATAATGCATGCCCCGATAAAAAATCATGTCGTCTCGACCCAAAATTCGGACGATACTGACCCCGGTAATTATAACTTTAATGGTCGTTTCGCCCAGGGAGCATATTTTCATGCCCTGGTCACACCGACGAGTGCAGTAAATAAATGTTATAGCGACACTCGGCACAGAGGCTGTGGAGGATTCAAACTGTAATAGTGATATCCAAGCTCGTATTGTGCATGTTCGTACGCACGTGTTACGTGTTCTGACTGGTCACTATAGAGTTGGATGTGTAGAATTTAGTGCAATTATTTATTCACCGCAATCCGCGCCGGTTCGTTCTAGCCGGGTCAAATTTAATGTTTCGGTTGAACGACTTTTATTTTTCTTCCACCACCAACATTACATGACATATTGTTTAATGACGCCTCATTGCCACTTTAATGATGTCGTTTCTCTCAAATTAAATTCCCAACGGCATCATAATTATCGGTGCAAAACAGTTCCGAACCAACTGAATGCAATGGTACCAGACATTTCTAAGTATACAGACATGCTTTTTTTTGCACAATCACCTATCTTCTACAATAATCACATTGTCCAGTGTCTGCACGTTATACTAACAGTAAGAATAGCTGTCGTAAAGTTTCGAAGAACAAAATGGTCGAAGAAGTTTTACCGATGACGTAAACAACTTAGGGGTTGAAGAAGGTAGCGTTGCAATTATAAGTTTCTCGAAGATGATGGTGGGTGAGGGAGCTAAAGGCATTTTAATATTTTAAGACGTTTTCCAGTTATGCGAGGCCGCAATACTGCCGTATAAATGATGAGTTTATGGTAATGCTCGTGCAAGAGTTGAATGAGAGTCGGCGGCGAAAGGGTGGTAGACAACAGCAGAGAAAATGGAGGGTGCGTGTTTTGCACTCCATGTAAATTCTCGTGTCTCTACGTATTTGTCGTTTAATTTAGACATTTCCTACTTCGCTTGGCCATTCGTCCAACCACGTGAGCAATCGCATTCCACTCATTGCGCAAACAATTCATTGTATGCCCGCTGCGCTTTGGTCAATGTAAACAAACTACACTTTATGCAATGCAGTATCCATAAGATTATTTACAACTACAAGTTCTTTCTTACTTCTTTATTGCTTTTCATTCATCTTTCACCTATCAGTTATGCGGGAGCTAAGGGATAACATTTACACTAATTGCTTCTTTGAGATTAATACCCCTAGGATTAACGTTTCTGAGATTAGTTCTCCTAAAATTAATGCTTCTACGATTAATTCTCTTGAGTTTAACCTCCGAAGTTCTGGGCCATTTCTCTTGCTTTGATACCCCTCTTTCATCAAAGACCCTCTTTGAGACTTAGTCGGCTTCATTATCGTGTTCTTCTTTCTCGGAGCACTCTGCTATTTGTTTAACGATCAATTTCAGCGGATGTAATCATTGTGAATCTTTAAATCTCGGGAATAGGTCTTTTGAGGTTTCCAAGGCCTCAGGCTAAATTGCACTATTGCAAAGAGAATGATTCATTTCCTGGAGTCCCAAAGAAATAGCAATAATGCCCCAACTATGCTGACTGGTAAAAGCGAGTTTTAATGTATAGGTTTGTAGCACCCTGGCACAATCAGGCTTGATGCCAAACAGTTTCAGCCACTTTAAACCGGTTCCACCCGTAGGATTGGTTGGCAATTACAAGATGCGCGATAATCCGCAGACTTGGCAGCGAACGCCACTTGCGTTAACCCACCAAGATTAACACTTACCTACACGTAACTTTTGGCTTCCCTATGTGTCGACTCCTTTTCTCCCCTATTTCTCTTGTGCGAACCCTCAAGCGTCATTAATAACGCATCTTCGTGAACGAAGACATTATTTCTGCCGAGCTGCGAGAGATGTGTGTGAAAATTGGAATGCATCATCTTTCTTCTGATGATATTCCACATGCTTCCGCGTCCCATTTGTAATATCTGAGGCATTTTGATAGTGTGTGAGGATCATTAGAGGGTGCTGAAAAAGAATTGCTGTGGATATGCTTGTTGCATGACATCATTTCAGGTCTTTGATTAAATAGACCTGTTGATGTTAGTACATTTATTTTAATTAACTTATTAATAAATCTGTAGTACTCTTGAAAATATTAGTTCTGCATAGTTTAATCGTAGCTCTCAATTAAATTGGATTTTCATTGATATCATCAAACATGTGATTAAGCTCACATAACAACATTTTATGATGATAGGTTTTTCAAAAGTGTAAGCTTAGAAGTTTTTTTGAAGTGAAACTTCTTTTGGAACGGGAGTGAATTGAAAAAGACAACCGACTGACCCACCGACTGAACGAACGGATATCTCTCTGTCTCACTCTCTCACAAGTGCATATGGATAATTCTCTGTATTAAGGTCACTTTTGATAGAAGCAACTTTTTTTGCAAAAATATTCTCAAAAAGGTTTTCTTTGTATGAAGCCTCATTGGTGCAAGAATAAGCAATTATTAAAATATTTGAGCTTAAAAATATTTTTTTTCAATTTCTTTAAACAATTTTTTGACAGAGTTATCGGTTTTCTTTTAGAACCTAGATTCATGGACCGATTTCTATAAAAGTAAGTATTCTATAGTTTTTTGGGTCGCTGATTTAGTACATTATAACAGAATTTAAGAATTCAAGATGGCTGATCCTATATTGCGGCTCAAAAGTTTCAAAACAGTCACCATTTGATAAAAATGGGTATCCTACGGTTTTTAGGTGGCTGAATACAAATATAATAATAGAATTTCTAAACAGAAAATAGCTTATCCAATACAGTGGAATAAATATTTAAAAATAATTTTTTGTATACGAATAGTTGTCCATCCGTATTTTGGGTCACTGCATGAAAATGTGATAGGCTGGACGAATGAACTTCCTAGTACTCTGAGATTCAAGAAAGGATTTCATGATTATTAATAATTTTTTGTTAAGAAACAGAATAATTGATTGAAATTAAAAAACATTCATAAATTATTTTAAACGCTTTCAAAACAGAAATTATATTTTCACGTATACTGACTTATGTCAGAACGTTCTTTTAGTAGACTTTTAGTTTAGCTTACAACAGAGGAATACGTCTCTAAAGCATGGATTTATTTTTTCGTACGTCTCCTTATTTCGTTGCCAACATTTGTATCCTTTTTTGATTTAGTTGACCAATACTGAAATGGCGGCATCTTACTAAATAAACAGACTCCATCACACAAATACACTGAAATACACGTAGTCGAAACTGACAGCTCAGAGCCGGATCAAAGCTCATGGTGTAAGGCCCCAAATTATTATTAATCTTTACCTTCGAACTTCTCCATGACAAAATGCATTACATATTTCATTCCAAAACAATTTCAAGTGTTTTCAGAAGTGTAATGTTATTAGAATGCTTTGTTTAATAAACAATTATGGGGCACATGGTTAACCTACTTGTGTTTCAGCCCTGACTTTGAATTCTGTGACGTGCGATTACAGGACGTGTAATGTCAAACAACAACAAAACATTGATAGTACTTATTTAAAAGAATGAATTAAAAAGTCATTTGGAAGAATTAGTCACTACTTCTGCCTTTAAAGATGTGTTAGGTTACAATTGATACATTTTCCCAAAAACAGTACAAATTACCTGGAGCGTATAAGGACACATAATAAAAATACGCTAAAGTTTAACACGTTTTATGTTAGTTTAAAGGTAAATATTTTAAATGTTACCATCGAATCATACACAGATGTGATACTTACACTTATTTATTGAAGAATTACATTAATACTGGTTAAAATAACAAAAAAAAATCGTCAAAAACTCATCATAATGTCACTACACGTTCCAGGAAAAAAATTATTGGAAACTTTTCAACTTAAAATTCTTTGATCTTTAAGTGCGACAAAATGAAAATCTATGTAAAAAAATAATAGTTTTTGAGACATACTTTTAAAAGGCACAAGTAAAAAATTATAATTTAATTATCCTTGGTTTTGAAAATCCTACTCAAACTTAGCAATTTGTAAGTGGAGAACAAGGAAAGGGCATTTTTTCAAATATGTGCACATATATATATATATATATATATATATATATATATATATATATATCTGCACTCTCTTAATATGCGATCTTCTCAAAACTTGCGATGATTCCTCACGAAAAACGTCAAAGTTAATCCATCAAAGTTTCACTTCTGTCGTGTGGTCCCACTGCCACACACTGTTTTTTTATCTTTGAATCCAGTGACACCTAGCGTAGCGAAACAGTAACGAAAATCAGATCACCCCGAACTGGGTCTTCCAATTCCTAATATTTATTATTACTTGCTTTATTATTTATCCTTAAGTCTGCTCAAGGATTATTACAATGGTAAGTATTATTTTGAAGTTGGAATCTGTTGCCAAATGAAAGGAATGGCCACAGATCTGAAGACTATCGAGTGCTATGTTGGCAAGGCCGCTAGATATTAAACTATAGGGAAGAACTCTAAGTAACTCAGGGCGAGGGAAAGTACCCGGGATTAGAGTTGCTCTGGCAAAAGTCCCTGAATCTTGCGGGTGTGCAAGCCGACCCTCGGCCACAGAAGTTGGATTTATGCTGCGAAGCTCTCGGAATTACCGAATCGAGGATTTATACACTTTTTCCTCCCTCGACGTGTTCGGCGTATCGCAAGCTGCGTCTTTCCACGGGAAGCAGGCCTAACTGATCCCATCGGGGGAAAATGGAAATGGAAGCACGATCGAACATCACCCTTTCCAGTCATGACTTTTTACTGCTAATCGACTACGGCGTGGAATCAGAAATCGTTGAAAACTCGCTTAAAGGTTTCGATTGTTAAAGTGTTTGTACCAATAACATAGAGTTTTTTGTCCAAATTTTAATAATATATTTGACAGTAAACGGTAACTTAATAATAATATAACAATAAAAATTCAGCTGTGTTTGAGCTGCATGATTAATGCGGAATAATGAATAGAAATAATATAAATGAACCCTATAATTTCATTAATGGACCATTTTTAGTTCAGTAATGAATTTCTGTTAGGACACATACCCATAAAATATGAAAATGATATTATCGGACAACGGATTCACGGTCACTGGTGAGAGGGTGTTTTTTGCTCTGTCATGTTTCCACGCCCAATCATAATCTATTTTATATGGCCCAGCCTTCTCCACTGCGAGCACAAATGGTCTCTCTGTCGCGTATTTAATGACCCCCTTTCTGTAAAATAATCTCAAGTTTTTTATACACTTGCAATGGGAACTGATTCCCTATAATGGATTACTTATTCGTTAACTATTAACTCACTCTATTGGCTAGAATCATAATAAAATCTGTACTAAGTGATTTTGCTGCTATTTTTTCAGTGAATAGTAATTATATCACTAATATAGTTCTCTTGTAATGAACCATTGTGGAGATTTTTACATATAAGTGTAATGATAGCTGAAAATCCAGATAAATGATTGAAAAACGTATTCCTGTCATGGAGAGATGTTATCTGAACTGAAGGAAAAATTTCTAATTGAATAAAGGTCGATTTTAATGATTGATTGTATAACTATAGAGAACGGTATAACCATTTGTAATGATACCTTGTAGAATGAATCTCTTCGAACCTAAATTTACAAGCGAGTACTCATAATTAAAACAGAGGCGCAAATAGCACTTATTTCCGTACGTCTACATTACCATATAACAGCTCTTTCGTAGTTTCCGCTGCTCTACTTGGGCACGCGTCGTTTGCATATAATACGCTAATACAGATTTGCCCGTGTCTGAATAATTTGGAAAAGACAAGCTGTTCAACACTTTAACGAAATTATTTTGAAATCTTCCAATTTCGCGGATTGAAATCTTACTTTTACTTTGATTAATGGATGATAGAGATATTTTTGTACTCGATGCGAACATAGTACTGCCTTTGTAAAATTGCGGTTTTTGAATATATCAATAATTTAAGATTTTCACCAGAGTTTTCTTGCATGCTAAATTGACGTAGTGTCAACACCATCTATCAAAGCCTGGCATAGAATTCCAGCCTAGCAAGGTGCGAAGATAGAGCACGTGCGATGTGCTAACAAGATACAGTCATTAGGCGTATTTATTTTAGCAGCCCTGGGTTTTCGCGATGGCATAATGGAAAAAAATTCAATAGACTACCGCGCGATAGAACACGGCAAAGCTGTTTTGTTAAACGGAGGGCTTCTGTGCTTGTTACACCTAAACGTTTCAAGCAAGGTGAAATAAATTTAACATGAGTCAAGTGAGTTTAAAAAATATTAAATTTTGCATAATTTTATCTTACCGACGATATTTATTTCGGGACAACCCAGATAAGCATCCTATCAAATTTCCTTTACGGAGTTTAAAACTCTTCGATAAAAAAAGATGTAGGGCAGTTGTAACAAATCCCATTACAAAGTTTTTTTCTGGTCCGACGTTAATTCATGAGCGCGTCTCGTTAATGGGACATGAGAAGAGAACTTGGTCGCCGATCTCGTAAGTGATGGCTTTTGAATTTTGATGTATAGGAGCGCGAAACTTTGCACTTCGCGCTCACGCCATTCACCTATACTAGATTTTTCTGAAGGTTCATAGCGCACGTTCAGTTTCTTTTCGCGTAATTCCATGAGGTAGATACGATCCGTTGCTCGGGGAAAAGGACGACTTGGGATATAAGAGTGTGGTACTTGTTGCTGTTCGAAGCGGTACGGAGCCAAGCTCGCAATACCGGAGGAATTCGATGGTTTATTGGCTTTCATCGGACGTGGGAGAACAATGGGATGAGAGAGACGATAGAAAGTGAGAAAAAAAATAGATAGGAATGGGTTGGAGACTATGGACTGCCGTGTCCGCTTGTTTATGGCGGTGCTGATGTGTAACAGCTGCTCAAAAAGACTTGTTATTTTTTTAAATTTCAACGGCTGTACACTTAGGCAACTCTTAACCACCTGGCACAAGAAAAATGTCGAAATTTTGGTTCGGGGTATTCTATTCTTTAACGTTAACATGGTCTGTGTGTGACTGAGAAAGTTCAATGCACACTGTAGATCTCCTAGGCATAATTTGCAATGCAGCACTCCACTCAAGTTTAAACTTTGTTCCTAATCTTCATATCATCAATCGAACTATTTTTTATGTTCCAGGTGAGTCCAAGCTATACACATATTACTTGAAGACTTGTGAGTATAAAAGCTTCTTTTCGAACAAGATTTCAACACCGATAATATACGACAAAAATTCACTAAATGTGCAATTACTACTGATAAAAGTTACAAATTTCACAAGTAGTTCAGTACAGCTTGAGTTTTGAAGAAATATATTTCCTGTAAGAGAAGTAGATTTAAGGAAAAGCACATTTAATAAAGTCATAAATAGCTTCTCTCCTTGAATCATGTCTTATCTTCCACAAAGCACGACAGGACCTCTTTATTTGTTAGCGTGCAAGTTCTAATGTACTCAGCGGGTATAAAAGCAGTCGTAGCGTAAAAAGTTTGCGTATTCTTGCCCCAGCTTTTTAATTACAGCGCATAACTGTGAAGAAGAAAGTCCGCTGTCTGCATACCGGAGTCACTGTTTTACGGTGGTTGCTTTATTACCACAGTTTCAGTCCTAGACGCTGACGTCTTCTATACCTTTAGAAAGCCGTTTAATGGCCATTAAAGATAATCTGGGACCTCTCCATGTTCGACTCGGTGAACCGGTAGCGACAACGATCTCCTTCAAAACCCCCTTCGCTCCACTGAGAGGAAACGGGAAAGCATAATCTTGCGGATGCAGTGCATAGAGGGTGAACTTTAAACAATTGATTTTTCAACCCCCGAGAAATGCTCCATCGCTTGAACGAGGAGTGATAAATCTCGGAATCTCCACTCGAGCAAAGTCCAGATAGAGACATGTGTCCGTTAATGGCTGGCACAGTCACCGGCTGGCGATCATTGCCAAGCCAACTATGGTACCTTTACCCCTCCCAGGGATACGTGCAGGGCCTTCTAAAAGCTCTGCCTCAAGCATCTGTCGGCGGATACCTATACATACATTGTCTATATAAATATAATTCGCTCCATGCTTCGTTTATGAGAGTAAGCGTTTTGTGAACTTCTCCTTAGCATTTAACCCCGAAAAGGAGAGAGGAGGTGTTTAATCGGCTTGGCATACAAGGAAGTGTACACAAATGCAGATGAATTCAATGTAGAAAAAAAGGTGACTGTCAGTAAAATTTTTTTGTATTTGATTATTAATAATGGTAATCCAACAGTTTTAAAAACCAAATATAGATCCGAAAACTAGGAATGCGCTTTAGAGTTGGTACTGAGAACAACAGTCACTTAGTGTCAACTATTACACTGAGCTTTGGCTAAGGAAAGCAATGTTAAGCCAGTTTTGGATTTAGTTTAAGGTTTTCCTTGTCAAGAAAAGATATTGATCTTGACTTGGCAGCGTACAATAGGCCAGAACCTTACGAAAGCTAGGAAAAATTCAACGTTTTATTTAAATAAAAAACTAAACCCTTTTGGGTTTTTTTAAGCTATGCAAATATAATAATGAACAAGTTTGGGAAATTTTTCCCAATTATGAACGATTAATTTATACTTAGAAAAATATATTTATGTATCTGCATAAAAATGGCCCTTATTGCCGGTTCTAGTTTAGGAGATATTCGCGTTTTCCAACGTCAAGGTCAAAATGATTATTTTCGAGCTTGAGTGTGGTGTGATACTGAGATCTATACTGAACCCGTTGGTACTATACTCATGTCTCGAAAGAAACCGGAAGCGGATATATTTCTCGTTCAAAGTGAAAGTGTATCACGTGCGCTTATGGGACACGCTAACTTTATATGGGATTTTCTCAAAAAGCGCTTTCTCGAATTTCCAACTCAATACGTAAATTCATACCAACCATAAGGGCCCTTTCACGCGTGCGCCGAAATATGTGATTTAATCTTAGTTACAATAAAATATATCAAATTCAATAAGTTACAAACTTTTAAAAAATGTGTATAATATTATCGACTTTTTTATTATTTATATCCAATCATACATTTTCAAATCTAAGTAGGTTGAACTGTAAAAGCTATTGCCAAATAATTATTTTGATGAATTTTTATTTTGTTCTACAATATCAAATTAAATTCATATTTTCTACAGAAATAATTACTCTGTTATGTGCGTAAAGAGAAATTTTTACATAAAAAACCCTTTATTTAATAAAAAGAGGGTTTTCAAAAAAAATCCTTATGTATGCGCACGTAATTCTGACGACACTTTTAAGTATGAATACAAGTCAACGAATTCCTCATAATCACAATGTATAATTAATGTAATAATCACAATAATCACAACTGTACAAGCCTTAATGCTTGCCATTATTCTAAAATACACAAAAGATAAGTTAAGCTTGTGTATGAGAAACTCAGATTTATAGTTTCGATCTACATTGAAATAAATAAATCACAATAACACCATAAAAAATGTTAGGTTTATGCAAGAAGATACGTCAAGAATTGAACAAAACAAATATAATTGAGAAAATGTAATGAAAAATAATTTCAAAAATAAATTTTTTTCCTGCTCCTAGCCCGCTCTGTTGCGGTCAAAAGTCAAAAGAGTCTTGCTTGCTTGATCTCAACTATTCTTGGCAAAATAAGCTTAGTTTGGTCATTAGTAATATGAATGACCATCCTATTGAAGGTGTAATGTAATAGAAAATGCAGCGCATTTTTCTTCAATTATCATTTGACTTTCCAGATCATAATGATCATGTAATTCGGATCATTTGGATCTGCTTTCACGGTCATCTAGCAGACAAAACAAAATGGCCGAAAAATTTTGGCACGGATGTCATAAAGACATAACCTAAATATTTTGAAACTACACTTATATAAGATAAATTCTATTATCAGGCTTCGATATTTTATTAACTTTACACTAAATTTGAAGGTATCAATTTGATATGCAACAGAATGGTCCAACAATGTTTAGCTCAAAAATTTATTATTATCCATTCTAGTCAATCAAAATTCTCTTGAGTTCGGTATCGTTTTGGTCGCATATCAAAATGTTATTGATTTTCGTATCGTTTTGATCATTATTTTTTACTGTTCAGTTAATGGATAAGAAAAATTCTGCATTTTTTAAAAAGAATTATCCTCTCACTTCTGAATATCTCAGTTCTGGAACTTTGTTTAAAAAACTAATGCTTTCTCATTTCATACATTCGGAATATGATGTGGAAATATAAGGAAAAATGGGTTCAAAAGGTATTAGCGTTCGTCTAGAGAATCGTAGGGAGAAGAATCGTTTGAGCCTTTTCCGACATAAAAAGTAGAAGTCATTTGAGTCTTTCCGGGAGCATCACTTCAGGTGAGGCGATTTCCTTGAAGCTCCTAATCCCAAACCCTCGCTTCACTGGCACCGTTTCAGATGGAGGTAGCGGATCAAACGCCTCCAACATTCACGTTCGGTCAGACTGTGGCCTCTAAAGCTTTGTGCTTACCGGTCGTGGCAGCCGTCGTCGACGACTCGCTGTGCGAATTCTACAAAGGGGTACCCGGCCGTTACCACTGCTGGTACCGCTACCAAGAGACTTGGCAACTCGACAAGAAGCTTGTAACCCTAACTATGCCATTGTAAGAGCTGGTGGTAGTTTCCTTCTGAGAGACCTTGCTTCCTGGTTGCTGTTTCGAGGCTTCTTTGTTTCGTGCCACCACGGAGACCTTGCTTATAAGGGTGAGTGAGGTCTGCTATGGAAAAGGGGAAAAGGGGGAAAGGGTTGAGGAGCAGGGCCGCACGCCAGCACTCTAGAGCTTAACGTCACTGGGGAGTCAAGTTCCTTCAAGTAAAGCAGTTACAAAGGGAGTCAAGTGGCACAACATTGTGACTTCCCGGTTTAACGCGCTTAATTGCCTAAGGCTTCGTTTTCCGCGATTGCCCTCACGTGCCAACGACACGGTAACAGGTTACTCACTTCAGACACATTTCTTAAGCGAGCTCATAAATAATTAGGTATAATGAGTCCATTATCCAAGTTTCCGTTGGATTTTATGAAATGATTTTTTAAGATAGATGGTAAATTAACAGGTATTAATTTTCATTCTGAAAGAATATCCCCTAGATTCAAAGGGATTATACGTTTAGTGCAGTAATAATGCCTTGGAATCAAGAAATTATTCTCCAATACAAAGAAAAATCTTTAATTTAGGCATATAATTTATTTTACTGTAACACACCACTAATTAAACTTTGGAATCGCGATAAACATTGAACAATGTCCAATAGTCAGGACAATTTATCAGCAAAGATAACAGTCGATGATGTTGCTAGATAACAAATTTAGAAAAAAAATTTGAAAATTTTATAGTCCACTAAGATTCTGTTTGGTGGAAGGTGGAAAATTCTAGGTGTAAATAGATCTTATATACATAAAATGCAATACTTTGAAAATCCTTTAAAAACACTTATCGCTTTTAAACTCAATAAAAAAATATTTCCTTCTCACAAATTTTTACCGCATTTTTCTTCGAATCAACTTTCGACCTATACGAAGAGAATAGGAATTTCCTAACGCAATCAAACCGAGAAAAAAAATAGCTCAAAATCGACTTTGCGCATTTTAGATCTGACCTATGCAAGAGAGTTCCATGAGAGTTGATCTTGCCGATTCAAGAAGGACCGAATATTGAATCAATGCGTTCTTTACGGAAGACTTTGTATTTCATATTATTTTCTAGGGACTAGTAAATCGAAAACGCCAGATTTCATCGCAGCTTTATTGTTATGCAAAAGTGCAAGCTTATGTCCGATGTAGAGCAATTCGGCAGTTGGTTGGACACAATGGTCCGGACAGACGGCCGTACAAAATATGCAAATTCAATGGACGACGACCGGACCGACAAAAACAATAAACGCGAGCGATTGCATGTGTTCATACATCGACGAATACATAAAAATATCTTGCCGGCGTATACAGCTTGTACACGATTATCGTATCGCAAGGGACCTTGTTATTTGACTGTTCAGAGCGATTTCTGGTTATGTTACATTTCTTATTGTGCCAGATTTAATTATTCGGAAGCAGAGACGATTCAATACTTTTTGGAAATATCAAAATTATCAATTATGAATGGATTACCAAACAGAGAACAAATTATTAATTTAAATTGGAGCTTGATGCAGCTTCATAGTGTAATCGGTGCAATGAGTGGCCACCACTCATGATCCTCTACCATGCACTAAATTATTATTATTGTTAATGAATTAATGATGGGCTGACGTGTTGCAGGGAGGGAAAAATGCATTTTAACATTACATTCAATTAAATAAAATTCATATTTAAAAAGGTAAAATCATCCAAAATTTATACAGGCTAGCGGAGATCTTACTAATTAACTTTCATTATAATCTAATTCAATCATAATCCGAGTTCCAGACGGCAACTCAATTCGCACACGTTACTTTTGATATACGAAATAAACATTTAGATAGTTTTGCAAGCGTAGCGCAGATCTAGGTTTTATTTATTTTTCTTTACAGGATGCACAGTTTTTGTTTTAATAGTAAAAATAACATTAAAAATAACAAATGTTTTTATGGCGAAAATGACACAAGTTACGAACAAATAAATTAACAAAAGTTTTTTATCCAAAAAATATCTTCAAATTTGTAATTTATCATTTTTCGATAGGGCACGCAGTTTTTGGTTTAGTCGCAAAAAACAACATTAAAACTAAAAAAGTTAAATTTTTGGAAAAACGAAACAAGTTAATAAAATGAATACACAAAAGTTGTTTACACAAAAAAGATATGAAATTTTTTTCATTAATTTGTTATTAATGGGTTGCGTAGTTTTTGATTTAATCGTAAAAATTAACATTAAAAATAAAAAATAAAAAGTTTTAGAAAAATGACAAAAGGTGCAATAAAATGTTAGTTGACAAAATTGTTCGCCTAAATCAGATTTGGAAATTTGTTTTCGATCATTTTTGGATAGGACGCGTACATTTTTAAATGATAAAAACAAGATAATGAAAATACGTCTGGTAGCTGTGAATACAAACTAATGCAAAATAAGGTAAAAATAATTAAATAATAATAAAAAATAAACTTTGTACTTATTTTTGCAATATCTGAATAAGCAATCCCGAACCGAGGTACAGAAATTAATATAATATACATTTAATGTAGTAAAGTTGAACATAATATAGAAAATTTCGCGCTTTGGACATATGACCGTAACTCAATCCAAAATTGTTCAAGCTTGTAAATTTTATTAAGATTTATTTTTTTTTCAAACTTGTTCTCGGGTTAAGAAGAACCCGGTT